>KI422818.1:4576-45464 GCA_000473375.1 Anopheles culicifacies
CATCAGAAAACAATCAAAGCAATCAAGTGTGCCACATAAATGCGAAAGAGTAGGAGCGAGAGAGAACAAGAGTACTAGCTTAAAAAACAAAAAGAATAAAAACATACATACAAGATGGTAACTCAGATCATGCTGAGTGGTATTTTACGTTTGGTTGCGTTCAGTGCAACACACTCATCAGCTATAAGTGTACAGTATTTATAGCCATTTACATTTAATTTCTTTTTTCTTCCTCTTTCACTCTTTCTTTCCCTCTCTCTTTCTCCTTATCTTTTCCTATTCGTTGTCGTCGCATTAGGGATGCGTTTTCTCTCCGAATAGCCACCAAACACGCCAAACATTCGTGCCGTGGGAAACCCGATTTTCCTATTCGGGATTTTCCGTCAGCACGCAAATACCGGTTTTGCCGAGAATTTCCCGCGAGAGAATGTCCAATCCTTCGCAAAAAACACAAGCTGCTCCGAATGTGCATGACAGGTGTGCGTGTGTGTATATGAGCAGTGAGGTTGTTTCTCCTTCAATACACCGGAATTGCAATCGGAAGCATTTGTTTCAAACTGCTCTTTATTTGTTTTGCATTGTTTTTTTTCTTTTCGACTTTGCGACCGTGTTCCAAAATGGCGTCTCCCCCTCAATTTGCAATTGGCGAACCGATGGTTTGAAATTAAAATCGTTTAATCTTTATTAACGCACCAACGATCTCTTGCCACTTCTCGCTTCACCGCATTTCCTTCTGTGGAAGTGATAGAAGCATGTTGATGCGTATCGGCGTTTGCAAATTAAATTTTAAAATAGCTTCCATACCCTGGTGGCACATCTTGGATCGATTTCTAAATAAATGTCTTGCGCTTTGACGCGCGAGTACCTAAAAATAATGCACGCGAGTATGTGTTTATGTGTGTGTGTGTTTATTTCTCACCCACTACATCCTCCAAAAGGTTTCCCATTCACCAACCGTTCGACATCATCATCATCATCATCGTTGTCGCAGTCGTCATGGCATACTTAGCAAGCGAAGTGGTCAAAGCATTCGCTTTTTTCCATCGCGATTAAAAACACACAAGTACATGCAGAAGTAACCCCACCGCTCCTCCCATGGCCTTTACACTGAGTGACCGTTCGTGAGGATATGGCTAGCTGGGTGGCGTGCGGGTGCGACGGTTGGGTATACTTGGTGAGCACGAGTAAAACACGTCTCGGTATGGGCGGTAATGGTGGAAGGCTGAAAGAAAAACACATTTTCCACCTACAATGCATTTGCAACGAGAGAGAATGTAAAGAAACGGTAACTAAAAGTAAAAAAAAAACAAAGGGAAAAAGAAACACACATACACACGTACTTCAGACCGAAATAAGAACGACAGATTGGTGCTTATCACGGTGTGGTACGATATTGTGTAGGCAGTGTGCGGCAACTTAGGTGCAATTAGAAATTGATAAAACTGTTAATATGCGGGTTGTTTCGTTTGCATAAGAAGAATGATATAAAATGGTATACGATAATTAATTTAAATACTTTCCGATTGAGTCGGCAATTTGCAACACACAAATTGAGAATGAATGAATGAATAAAATCTTCTGAACTCTTGGAAGTGTGTTATAAATCATGTTCCATGACGTTTTGCGGCGATAATCTACTCACGCATGATATAACTCATGGAAGTGTCATACGCTTTGTTCGAAAGATTCAATTTGAGGGTTAATTAATTGGCGAAACTCACTCACTCAGAATCAATTCACTTCAGTGAGGTGTTATTGTCATACCCAGTAGGCCAACCTTTTCAAGCGTCATGTGCGATTTGTAAATTCACTCACGAGAGTCAGAGAAGCGTAAAATCCTACATTTCCAGTGTTTTGCATTAGAAAAACCGCTCGACAAGCTGCCGACCACTGGTTGACGTTGTCTGCAAATGGAATGGGATGGCCATGGAAATGGTATTGTACGGGACGGGCCAGCAACTTAAAAAAAAGAGCAAAATTAATACAATGAGCATAAACGCGTGCAAATGCCCGACGAATGACGAACGCGATGGTAAAACAGTGTGTTTGTGTGCAAATACAGGGTCATGCCATTTTCTTAACGTATTGGAGCACATTTCTGTCCCCCACCCCTGCTTGTGTGTTTTCCTTGACCTAAATATTCGCAATAGAATTTTCCATCAAAGTATTTCAGATTGTTTCGCTCAACAAGAAAGCTGTAATTAAGTTTTTATCTTTATCTTTTAAACGAACCCCGTTTTAAGTGTGAAAAGATCTTTTAACTTAAGAAATTGAGCTTTTTTCTTTATCCTGGAAGTCGAAATTCATCAACCATTAAGATGTATTGTTTTCTTTTGTTCAACAACAGTCAACAGTGTCAAATGTCTATGTAGATTTTCTCCCGCAAGCATAATTCATGTTTTTGTTAGGCGATTCCATTTACCTACGCGACCATCTTTTATTTTCCAATTCGGAACCATATCTCAAAAAATTGCACCCTCGATGATTTCGCTCGAACGTTCCTTTCTCTCGCAGGGAAAACACCATCTCCCAATGACACGTAGCTTAAACCCAAGCAACGAAAGGAGAAAGGAAGGGAGCTAAGGCGCGTGGAAGGGAGTTGACGTGAAGGTATAGAAAATTGGCCGCGATGTGCGCTCTCATTTGACTCCCGAAGTACGTTCGATTGTACTCTCCCGATTGAGTGGATCCGTTTCATTTCGGATACAAACACAACTTAATGGAATTTACGCATACTTCGGCCCTTCATTTTGATGCGACCGCACCACGTACGTACGCGCGAAGCGAACCATTTTCTTTGACCTCTCCGTTCCGTCACGCCTCTAGGCTCTTCGGTTTGCCTAGATAGTGCTACCGTTACTGTCCCACCTTGTCGCACTGCTGGCTGCATTGAATTTGCATTTTTGCATTGCAAATGACTGGCTCTATCCCATATTTGCAGTATTCTTTTCCTCTATTTTTCATGCACCCGGCTGTAGATGCTTTTGATAGGCATGGAAGTGCATTGTATTGACATTCTGTCCCATTCGCTATAAGGACGGCAGATAATTTATTGTATCCGCCTTTCCGTCCACTGCTGCTCGGTTGTATGAAACGCAAGGTGAAGAAAAGTAAAAAGAAGAGCAGCTTAAGAGCGGTGCAGCATCATTTATCCGCGAAGTAAAATCATTAACTCCCATTTCAAAGCTATTCCAAACCAACACCAATACAATAACCAGTTCGAAACTCCACAATCTTCTCTCTCGCTCTCTCTTTGCTATAGCTCTATCACACTCTGCCTCTATCAAGTGATCTCCTGTCGTAACAATCTCATAAAACATGAGCATCTAGTGAGCTGTGCTTATTAGTGACAGCGCGGTTGATTTAAAAAAAAAGAAACATGCCGTCGCCCGAGGAGGGTGCGAGAATGAGCGAGCGAGAGTCGGAGGTGTGAAGGTGCGAACGGGAAGGAATGTGTAACGGCACCGGGGCACGCGCGCGCTTTTCTGGTCGAATAACCCAACTGACGCTCACATTGTGTGACGGGGTGAAAAGGAGGTGTTAAGATTCCACTTTGAATTGAATTGAATGGCTGTTCTGTGTGTGAGTGTGTGTGTATTAAAATTGAGTTGAAAAGCACAGCATAACTGGTGCCATTACCGCGTGTCATATTACGTTGTATCGTAACAATTATCTTATATTTGTTAAATTTGGTAGCAAAATGTATAAACGATAACACAACAGATCATTTACACAGAGGGAGAAATGTAAACAAAAGCAGCGCACATGCCGCAGGCCACTCACTGACAGGTACGCGATTTCACGCTGAGAAGAGGTAATCTCACTCTCGCACCTTCTATAGCAATGATTGTGTAAAAGGGAAGTGCACGCGTGAGAAATTATGAAGGAAAAGAAAAAATGGAACCCGCTACCGAATTCACACATATAAAAGATTTTTCAACGATACCGTTTAGCTCTAGTTGATACCAAAAAACAATGCTTTAATGCATGTTTTAATACATTGAGCAGTAATGAATTAGCAATTAAATGACCTCAAAGTGCCGAAACTGGAAGGTTGATTTTTATTACGTTTATTATTCCAATTCTCATGTACATTGTGACTGAAGTACACATTACAATCGCCCCCATTGTTGTCTCTTTGTCACATGAACACACACACACACACTCGGGTGTTTTTTGCCCTTATTCGTGTCATGCAATGATTGAACACAGTTTGTGATTGTGTGGTGCGATTTAGTTCCCTACTCACGCTAAAATAGTTTCGCCCCGCTACCTGTTGTATAACAAGCGGGAGGGTTTTCGTACGCGGGTGGGTAGCTTTATCTACTCCCTTCCATTCCACCACCACTTCTTCCTTCCCTCCTGACTGCTCTTTCGAACGCTATTTCAAACATAATGGGGCCACCGTTAAATGATATCTCTCTCTCGCTGTCTCGTTTGGCACCCAAAAGTACATTGAAGGGGGCACTCATCTGACCTATTCGGTCACTCATTTCTTCTCAACTTCTGGCGCATTTAACAAATCCGGAAAAAATCGTTCGTGCAACTCCTTAATTAGTTGGCGTTGAAGATTATGGTACCGTAATGGTACATGTGCGTGTGTAAGCGAGATAAACACTGACATCTCTGCCCCGAACGGCAGAAAGAGCCAAACAGCATCCCGGGTGTTGATTCATTGCGTTTAGGCGCGCAATGACTCTTCTCGCAGGAAGCGAGACAGCGATAAGGCGATAAAATTGTCTTCTTTTTCCTGGTATCATCGTTAACGTTGGCTCCGCTCTTTATGAATTTGCGACGAAACCCGAAGACTTCGACCGCGATGACGTTTTGGGGGGACACGTTGAGTAAAATGCAACCCCCTTTCGTCGGCACACACAAATGAAGCGACGGCGGCTCTCAATTGTCTCTTCTATTTCTCTCCCATGCAACGGGGTATAGCAATTCCAAGGAAGGAAGAAGTTAACGGCAAAACGGATGTACAGTGGGAAGAAAAAAAAAACAGATTCGTTTTCGGCTCGGACATGATGATGGTGCTCTCCCACTTTCCCGCGCCCGCTGGAAAGTGTAATTTGAAAGGCAAAGGCGGGTGCACACACATATACGTAAACATGAAATTTTGTTTCGCCAACAGCACGGTACACGTTGTGCACACGGATGCGGGTGCCAGAGCGGGGCAGGGATGGAAAATCGATATCGAATTGAAAGTTTACCCGATGAAAGAAAATTTGATTACCAGTTTTCCGACAATCCTTACGCTTGTGGGAATTGGAATTTAAAAGTGAACTTCACATGTATCAATTAGCGAGTGCTCTGTGTGATTATAAACATCTTTTTATGCATCTTTACCTCTTGGGTAGCTGTTTGTGGCGGATGCCATACGTCAGACAGATAAGTCATGCTTTAACCTCCGTAAAATGTTATGACTGAACTGGAATTATCTCTCATCTTGTGTGGCGTTTCAAGAAGGCCACCATCATCACCCCACTTCGCTACAGCTTCGGCATCATCCGCGAGCGCTTATGCATATAATTGGTAAAGATGGTAACAGCATCACCACCGATATATGTACAGCGGAGAGTAAAATATCAAACGGTGCAAGAAAAGCCATAAACATCCCCTTTCCCGCAGTGTATGCGCTGCTGGTGTGAGTGCGAGATGTCAAAGTGACAGCAGAAACAACACGAGATGCCGCAGCCAGCGCTGCCGCATGGGACAAAAGATGGGCAATCGAATCGAAGTAGCCCGAGATAATTAGCCGAGAAGATGCATGCTACGCTCTCGCGGCTTGGGTTCGCCGCACGAAAGGGGAAGGGACCGCAAGCGCCGATAATCCATCTCACGTGCGCGCGCTCTCTCTCTCTCTCCGTCTCGCTTGATCTTTTTTTTGTGGCACGTTCTTATGCGCTTACTGTGTACACTTTTCCATCATTTGCCGCCTTTCGGGTGACGGTTGTACGTCCATCGTTTTCACGTCCCATTTTGAAATGGGAAGCAACACATTTTTCCAGCCAGGATATAAAGTGAGAGCGATATAAAGGCATTATTTGTTTCTTCACTTCCGCTCAACCACCATCCTTCCTTTTATCTTTCTTTTCCAGGCGTATATCTGAATAATGTCTTTCTTGTCAGGGCGTGCATGCACGTGTGTGTGTGTTTGTGGAGAAAAAAATGGACAAAATAAAACAAAAAGCAAAAGAAATAATAAGGAGAGGGTTTCCCATAACCTTGCACCGTGGCTATATTGTGCATGAGTGTTCGTGTGCCCGAGGGCGAGGGTTACGCGCTCTCCGCTATTCACCCCTAGTCACCACCGGCAACCGCCTTCCGATTACCGCAACCCGAACCACCTCTATCGAACCCTTATTTGCTCGAACAATCTGGTGTCCCTCCGGATATGTTTGTGTATCGGTTAAGAGAATGGTTTATTATTGCCCCGTTTTAGGGGTGGCATTGTATGTCGTCGTGTTAGCCTAGCGCGGCTACGGCAAAGAATGAAAGAGAGCATTAAGTGCTCTTTTGCCGCGGTCGAATGCCTGTCCCCTTTACCACCCCCCCCCCGCGAGGGGTCGGTTGGAGGGTTGCATGTGCTAATTTTTGTTTTACTTGAATAAAATCAATAACATAACTTGGTTGGTTGGTTTGTTGGGCGTTTATCAGCAGCAAAAGCAGCTCGTTTGTTTTTTCAAAACTACACAGGTCAAACAAGCGCACGAAATTCGGGTTTAATTTCACACGCCCTGGACAGGAATGCACTTGCGTCAATCAATTGAACACAAAAATTAAAAAATAAATGAAAGACGTACGTACGCAAAGAAGTGATTCGTTAGCGTCATCTGTGTACGCCATGATGTTGAGCGAAGACACACAAAAAAAACTCCCTCCACAATGGACGGATGGTCTTTGGCGAAGGCCGCGCGTTCGTATATGGGATGGACACTTCCCGTTTTTACGCACTACCCTTGATTGGGAAGACGCGGCGGCGTTCATTTGCGTGACTAACGTAAATATTTGATTAACGATCGCCATACAACCGCACATACACCATCACGATTATTGTTAAATATATGGAACGGTTGCCGGAGTGGGGTAGAATGTACACCACTCACACACACGCACACACGTAAGCGTTGTACCGCGGGGTGTAAAGTATGTGTACACAAGCAGGACTTGCCTTGTGTTGCCTTAGTTTTTCTTCTCATCTTTTCATCTGTTGTTTTGTAATTTGTCTTTCCGCCGCTTGACGTCACGCGCGCATTATGAAACTCTAAGGAGATCATTTCTAGAGGGCGCTACTGAGGTAACAACCATGGGCAAACGGGTACCGCAAGATAAGCGCACGCAGCAAACAACGCGTCGGTACTTACGTATCAAAATGGTGATTAATTGTACGGTGAATCACTTGCACGTCAAGTTCTAGGGAAACATGTACAATTTTAAAGGATCCCACTTTGTACCGATTGGCGCTATCGATCGTTGTAACGTTTACAGTATGCATGCGATTGTACACGAGACAGTGTGTTGCTAGGAAACAGCATGACGTTTGCAGTTGATGTGATGACAGGAAAATCAATTCACGCGATTGATTGTATGCTTATTTTTCATTTACAAATGTTAAGTGGGCAGGAACATTGATTTCCTAATGTTCGCTTAACCCACTCTAGTTAATCGTTTCGTGAAACAGGATTGAACAAGTTTTATCTTGTGAGGATATTTTCCTTTTTTTTCTCTCCCTTTCTCTCTTCCTTGTGAAGTGAAATGCATCATCCCCCTAGCACCGGGGGAAAAGAAAACAGTACAGCACAAAACCGGATGTTGTTTGCTTAATAAAGCGAGGGGAATCACTTCACGGAAGCTCAGTTTAACATGCTTCCCCTATGTGTTCTACGTTCGTCCCAGCACAAGGATACGACGCTCCTTGTCCCGAACCGGAGGGGGTTCGGTTACCAATCTCGGCATTACCCGCGTACGCCACATCAAAGCATGAGATTTTCCCCTTTTGTTCCGGACTCCTGTTAACCCTTGTGGACACGTAAAGGGAAACTGCGTGGATCGACTTCTGGCAGAGGGCATCACAGTAAGCGATACAATTATGCTAAGATGATGACTGTTGATGATGCCGATGATTACGCTGTAACCACCGCCACCACCCGGTCGTTATGGTGTTGATGGGTGTTCGATGCTGTGACATGCCTGCTTCGTTGTGGGAAATGAAGCGAGGGAAAACTTTCCCCCTTTTCCCCTTTCCGTTTCCGGCAGAATTTCGTATAAATTAACTTTAGGCGCGTCAGGCGTACCGGATTACGCTTAACGGCTGGTGAGTATGCACAAGTATTTGCGTTAATTGAGGTGTTATTGTAAATTGAAGATATAGTACATTATAATTCGATAGTCGACATTCTAAACATAGCGCAGACGCGCCACTCACACACGCTATTTTATTCGGATAAATGCGTCTCGCATTAGATTACGCCGTCGGGCTAAAAATAATTAGAAGGAATCTAATTGCTTTGGAGACGTCAGTGCTAATGGCATGATGGTTGTATTTATGATTCACTTCATGCGTGATTCATACGCTTACGCACAGCGTCGGGTTTGTTGGGTCCTGATTAAATGCTGTTTGTCATCGTACAGGCCTGTGATATATCTATGCTTCTAAATTATCATCGATTAGAGCTTTCAAGGAAATGGTACATATATTTTCTGTATTTTATCTTAATTGATACCTTATACGCATTAACTTAATGGAATCAATTACATTCGTTTTGTTATTTGCGCTCTTTTAAAAAATGATATTTGTCTGCTAACCACAAGTTTTCCTATTTAAAATAAAAGTTTAAGCATTAAAATCAATCCAAACTGTCAGTAGGAAGTAAAAACGACACTGATCTACAAAATATAATTCTATTAATTAATAATAATATTTCTGTTGAAGTTAAAAAGGTAAAAACGTTTGTAGGATCTTCTAGAAATGATTAAAATTGGGACTTTTGCTACTAACCGAGAACTAAAATGTTCGATTAGTTTCCAAGTTTGGCTAAAAGTGTTAGGAAATTATATACTATATGCTCTATAACCAATTAATTTAAGCAATTATTCTATTGGTGTATTTCGATTAATTTTTGGAATTTTTTGTCTTTGACTCTACAACCTCTCTACAAGGTCTTGGACTGCTATTTTTGGCTTTCGGGAATTGAATGTACCCTCAACAGGATAGTCAGTCCCCTGCGTACGAGGGGAACGGCTCGAATGGGATTCAAACCTCGGTTCTGCCCGTTCAAAGACCGGTGCCGCTATCTCCTCGGCCACCGTGCCGCGGCCTAATGTCATTTCACATACGATTTTTTGTTAAAGCGTAGTCAAAGTCCGAGGATTGTTGATATTGAATTTGAATAACAATAACTGCCCACAACTCAAATTGAGTAGCAATAAAGACTTCTCATCGGAACGAGATCCTTTGTGCCAGATTGATTGTTAAGAATTGATCTAGTAATGTTATACAGAAGTATTTTGAGGAAATAGATACTTTTAGAAGAACCTCCGGGAGCAAAACATAATTTTGATATTAATTGTTTTGGTAAGTCTAGACTAGACTTTCGATTATTTTCGGTTTTAGACTAGCTTCTATTTAGTTTATTGGTTTGGCGTTCTCCTAACCAAAATTTATTTACTGTCTGAAGGTATTCGAATTTAAACTATGTATTAAATTTGATAAGAAATAAATAACAATTCGTCCTAATCAAGGTCAAATAGTATTGTCGCTGACTCAACAACCCATACGTAGACATAGCTAGTCAGACGTGAGTAAATATTATTGAGCAAAATTCCAACCATAAGATTAAACCGTCCGAACTCAAAAAGCTCGTTGTACAATGAAATAAAATTTGGACTTAATGTTTAGAAATATACACATTCTTTAACTAGAAACTCTGAAAAGGAAGATTCATAGTACTTCCTCTCAATCGTCCTCTTCATGTTCGTACACGATCGAAGTCTTTGTAACATCTACAGCCGGTCGCACGTTTTTTCCTTCGCCTAGAAGGAGAATTCATGTGCTGGGTAATAGAAACTGGCAGTTTCGTATTGTTCCTATCGGAACTGCCACTGCTCTGTTCCAGCTCCAATATTTTCATTAAAATGCTACGATGAACGTCACTGTCCAAAAGATTTCGTACATACACACTTTCCTCCGGGAGCCGAACGGGAAACTCCTGCCGAAACTTCCGCTCGTCGAATGTGTCCGTCTGCACGGTGGTTCTATTTAACCGGGCCCCTTCCGCTTGATATTGGGCAATTTCAATGTCTTTTCGTTTCAACTCTTCCACCAGTGCACGTATTTCTGCCTCCTGCCGAAGCAATGTGCGCCACAGCGGTTTAATGTAACGGTGGGAAACTTCTTGTGTCGTAGCTCGGATGAGGGAAAATTTAAACGTGATGGGATAATTGTTCAGATAGTACTTTGCAGCAAACTGTACACAGCTATCGACAGTATCCGCACTATAGTTTGCACTGCACCCGGCAAGTAGCGTTTGGTCGATCAGTGCCTCGGTACAATCCAGAGTTGGATTTTGTTCCTTTTGACGCTTGATTAAAGTCGCAAGCGGAACTACTTCGATCCAAAGGCTTTTCATGTCGAACACAAGGCACGTTATTTGATCCAACTGTTTGGAAAAGTGTACACCGTAATATCCTTTCGTTTCTAGCGTTAGTTCACAGAAGTCCGTCATTTTAATGCACGAAAAGCGGCGAGAAAAAGTATAGAAACAAAATCACACAAGCACAATTTCACACAGAGAACACGAACCGTTTGTTAAAGGAGCACAATTCAATATTTTGCACGTGCTTTTAACTAATTCGACCCAGCACTTTTGTTTAATCGTGTGTTATTGTCCGTTTTGTAACAATAAAACACCTCAACAGGTGAACTACACGTCCACCATTTGTTTACATTTATCAGCTGTGCCGGTATGACAGCTGTCAATGGTGTGGCCCAAGCAGCAAAAATATGTGTGTAGAGTTTCGCTTCGGCTGTGATTCAAATGTCAGTTTGTAGAGATTCGGTTTCGAGCGTGAAGAATTGCGCTCATGCGATAGCTTCATTGGAAGAAATTGCTTACCGAGCAGCTAACTTCCTGTCGAGGGCAGATAATAAAACTTTCGATACAAAACTGCTCCAACGACAGAGCAAAGCGAGTCTTCGTCAGTGTACTAACGGACACAAGGGCATAGATATGGTTAGATGGTGCTAAGAATTTCAAATGTTATGTGGCTTATTATTTAATTATTAGCTAGAATGCTCTCTTGCACTGAGCACAGCTATTATGTTTTTAAAAGAATTATTGCATTTATATTTTAATATGGGGATATGTATAATCTTCTCGGAATAATAATACTTAAAAACACATTTTTAGTGCATTGTCAGAATGTAATATCATGAAATTTATATTAATTAAAGTAGAAAATGAGGAAATCTTAATCGTGCTCTAAACTTATGTATTGTTCGATCGGCTGCAGCCTCCGTGTAAGTCTCAAAACATGTTCCTCTCTCGTTACAGTTCTTCGTGTTGTTGCGGTGTGGCACTTTTGGATTTGGAGCTAGGTTTCTCTGGTGGGAATGCCCAAAACGACGAAGGGAATCCGTTTGAATCACGTTCACGCTTCACAAATGCCGAGTAGGACGAGATGCAGTTGCCGATAAAATGATTGGAACGTCCCAAAATGGCCAGATCCAGATGCGGGTTCCCATCCGGATGACGTACGACTTTCACATCCATTCGCTTTAGAGCATCGTTCAGCTCGCCAAGCATGTGATTACTGTCCGAGGCGACAAACACGGCTCTGATAGGATTATCCGGCGAAGTTTCACGGTGTAATTTGATGCGTCGCTTCAACTGCCGTACGATGGTATCCCGTGATGGCATGCAAATCTCTCCCGTCAGCTGACCGTGCTCGTTCCGATAGCCCAAACACTGTGGGGAGGAAAACAGGTTGGAGCTATCCTTCACGTGCTCGCAGGCCCGCACCCAATCGATACCGTTCCGTAGATGAATTCCAATGAACGCACCCTTGGGCAGTGCATCACGGATAAACTGTTTCGCCTCCGTCTCGTATTTTACGGACCACCGTAGATAGCGATGCAGTGGGAGATTTTCTTGCTGCACGGGAAAAACGGCTGGTGCACCGGTAAATGCCAGCACGGGCCATTTGTCACCGGGGTACCGTTCATTCCACTTCTGGGCCATCTTGTCACCGTGGTGCACATCGTAATTTAGCCGTGGGCCGAAAAACTCCGAACTGGCAAACTCCACCTCAAACGTGTCCCAGAATGGGCCGAACGGATTGCCACTCTTTGCATTGCAACCATGGCCAGCACTACCGTCCAGTCCCATGCGCTCGGTGTAGCAGAACGAGATGCGCTCTTCCGGTGGCCACAGGGATGGTGCGAGGGTTTTCATAAAATTCTCCATCGTTATAACACGGTGAAAGGCTTGTAGCGGTGCTATCTGGAAGTATGTGTCGAACGGTACCTGTATGGAACGTATCTCCCCTTTGCGATACTCAACCCACGGTGGTAAAACGAGCGTTCGGTTTAAAGCCTTCGCAAACCCTAACGAACCGAGAAAATGGTCCGCTTGGTTACCGAAACGGCCTGTAAAGGTAAGAAAAAATGTTGTTACTTCAGCAAAATTTTAAAAAGAGGTCACACATTTCATATCGCAATCCACCCCTTTTTTTTTGGCGTTCCCTAAGCTGAGCTACCCATAACGAATTTTTCTTACCCATGCATGGACAGTACATGATGTAGCCATTTTCATCCACTGTAATCGCCTCAGCAAACCCAACAGCGGCAAACAGAAGCACCAGAAAGCGATACATTTTTACTATACTAGTTGCGGACGGATTTCTGTTGGTTCTTTCACAAGCCGGTTGCTCAGAGCAAGCGTTGTTTACAACAAAACCGGCATAAACAAAGGGCTTGGTTGTCAAGCAACGAACCCGTTTGACAGCTCCAAGCAACATTGGGCAGTGTTGCCAGAAGATTTGTTTTTTTTTTTTTATTCTGAAACCGGCGCAAACATAACCGTCTAATTCGCATAGTTCTTTGATCGTGTTCTCTCTTGTTTCCATATCGATAATTCACCACCACAAATCTTCAGGGTTTTCTTTACGCGCTATGCTTGCGTTGGTTCTATATTTCGATCGTACCACTATGCCAGCTAATATATGCAAAAAATCGTTTACAATAATAAAATATGCAATGTATCGTTAAAAAAAAACAAGGAAAACTATACCACAGCTTTTGATGGGAGAGATGGGGCTTTAATGGGCGACACCTAGGGTTCGCCGGTCCATATCCCGCCTGTATCTAAACCGTTTCCAACCGGCCGGAACAGCAAGAACAGTGCTGTACACCACTGCCGTACGGAATATTTGCCTCCTTAATATCGGTCAGCAGCGAAAGGATGCGCCCAGCCGTTTCCGTTGGTTTTATGTGCACCTTTGGTAATGGCAGCGGGGAATGGTAACAGTCCCCATCAGCACCAGATGGTATTGCCGCTTCCATGGAAGGGTCAGACGATGATGCAATACCATCATGACTCGGTACGGGGCTGATGTTATTCGCTCCGGTACTACTAGTATCTAACTGACTGTAGTGGTTGCCAACAACACCACTGCCGATGTTACTACTACCGCTACTGTCCAACGAAGAATGATGGTGGTGATGATGGGAACTGTGGTCAAGCTCACCATCCTGTTGCTGTTCCTGAACCAACCGGTGCACAAGATAGTTAAGCTCTTTCAGCTTCAGCTTCATCATTTCACGATCGTCTGCCAGCTGCTGGAGCTGCAGATCACGTTCCATATCTTTTTGCTTCAGCATTCTTCGTTGCTGCTGGTAAAGCGTGATGTACTCTCCGATCGTTTCCGTTTCACCTTGCAGTTGCATCACCAAATGTTCGAGCCGTTGCTTTTCCTCGGTTAGATCGGCCACCTCCACCATGGTACGCTTGAAACGTTGCTGTAACTTTTCCATTGCTTCCATCGTTGGGATGCTGCTTACGATGGACGACTGTCGATCGAGTGCACTGACACCATTCTGTGGTCCTTCGGAAGCGTCTTGCGTACGATCTTGCTGGAATCGGTTCAAGGCTTTCAGCAATTCTTCCTTCTCCTGCCGAAGCGTTTCGATTTCTTGCTGCAGTTGAACACTGTCTGGCGTATGATCGTGAACCGCTTGGTCACCGTTTACCAGCACCGATGACGATTCACTCGTAACGGAACCCTCGCGCAACTGACGGCGCAGATCTTCGGCGGTGCGTTTCTGCAGTTCCAGTTCGCGCTGCAGCGTAGCGGCATCGTTCGATCGAGATTCGTAGTAGCGTAATCGATCGATTTCTTGATTCTGTTGATAAATTTGCTTGTTTAATTCAGTGTTTTCGTGTGTCAATCGAATCATTTCCTCGTCCTTGTAGTGAAGCTTCTCACGTATGGCACCCAACTCGGACTCCAAATTGCCGTAGTTTGCCTTCATCTCCTTGCCGAGGTGCAGTTCCGTTTGAAGCTTATCCGTGAGATTTAGCTTGTCATTGCTCTGTAAAGAATCGGTAGAGGAATAATTCCAATCACGGTGGTCATTTGTCTTACCGCTACTTACAATCTGCACAAAGGCTCGCTGCATTTCTTCCAGCTGTGACTTGAGTTCCTGGTTTTGCGTTACGGCTCGGGATGCACCTACCCGGCCACTCTCAATCTCCGCCAGCAGCTTCGCCACATCCGGTTTGTCTAGCTGAAGCCTCTCGACCGTCAGTTGCAGTTGTGCTATTTGATCTTCGTACTGCTTAATCTGCACTTCATTATCCGTTTTTTGCTGCATTTCTTTCGAAACATTTCCATTCTACAATTAAATTTAAATGATATACTCTCCACCCTACGAAAAGTTGCATTTTTCGTTCGCTTACCATAAGCTCTTGCCTTTCACGTTCCAATTTATCGTAACTGCTGCGCATTACGTCTAGTTCCGCTCTCAGCTTTTCGTGCTCCTCGCGCAACTTTGTATCGCCTTCAGTGGATTCAGCTTTCGTTTCCTGCTGACCGGCATAAACCGACTGCTGCTTTTGCATCTGTTGCTGTATCTGGCGCTCGAGTTCGTTTGCAAAGCGTACGGCTGTTTCCTCACTCTTCGACAGCCGATTGTTTTCGTCCGTCAGCTCCTGGATCTTTTCCGCTAGATTGCTGATTTCCTTGTTCAAATGCAGCACATAGTTTTGATACTGCTGGCTGCTTTGGTCCCGCTCCGAGCCGATCTGCTTTATAACCTCCTGCAGGTCCTTGATTTGCTGTGCCTTGATGAGGTTTTGCTGGGTAAGCGATTCAATTTTTGCATTGTAATCCTGACCATCGTCCGTGGTTAGCTGATCGATGCGTACCTTCGCTAGGCCGAGCTCGGAACGTGTCTGCTCTAACGCTTGCTGTGCCGTTTTATATTCTTCATTCCGCACGTTTAGCATTTGGCGATACTGAGCTACATCTTCCTGCAGGCTTTCGTACAGCGTGCGGAAACGTTCGGCTTCGTGCTGGTACTCCTCGACCTGGGAGCTGATCGTCTGCTCCAGCTGCTCGTAACGCTGCCCGTGACTTTTCGCTTCAGTCAGCTCAGCTTGCAGCTTTTGCACGGTAACGTTCGTGTCTTTGAGACGATTGTGCAGCTCGTCGATTTCGGTCGTTCGTTCCTGCAGGATCGATTTACACTTTCCCAGCGATGCGGTAAGTTCCGCCTTTTCACCGACCAGCACACCAACAGCTTGAATTTGCATCTGCAGCTGCTCCTGAATTGGTCCCAACTCCACCGTAACGCGCGTGCTGTTCTCCAACCGCAGCTTATCGATCTCGATCTTCAACTCATCCACCAGGGATTGGTTGTTGCGCAACCGCAACCGCAGCTCATCGTTTTCTAGCTTTTCTGCGTTTAGCTGTCGTGCCAGATCGGCTTTTTCCGATTCTAGCTCCAGTATCGTGTTCTGTGGGCCGAGATCCGCATTCGCGTTCGCAATAAGATTACCAATTTCATCCGATAGTTTGTTGATGTTGTACAAGCTGGCATCAACCGGTGGTTCCGGTTGCCGGACCTCCAACACAGGCACTGGGCCAGTTGCAGTTGTTGGTACGGGTGCGAGCTTCGGTTCGACATTTTCGAACAAATCAACCGCACCGGGCGGATGGGATAAAGCATACGTGCTGTTGTTGAAGTAGCTTGTAACCGGAACAGCTAATCCCTCGCTCGATGTGGATGGTTTGGGAGGGTTATTGAGTTCCACCGACGAGAAACTTCCTCCATTGAAATCATCTTGATGCAGTGTACCGAAGGGTGCATTATTATTCCCGAAGGCTGATGGTTCCGGAGAAGGCGACTGGTGTAATGTGCCTGCTGCTGGTTGAACTATGTCCGGCGGTGTCGGTTCAGTGCATGCTTCCTGCGGCTGATGCGGGTCATGATCTCGGTCTTTCTGTCGCGCCTGATACTGCTTCAGCTAAGAAATAAACAGATAGTAATTGTTGTTAGAAACAAAACCAAACCTTCGGCACAGTACGATGACGTGTCAGATTGTTTGCGTTTGTGTTCGCGATTCTGTCACCCAAAGTCAGCCAACGTGTTTCGGAAGATAATTTTGGGTGGTGCATTTCCAACAATACTATTCCTGAATAACATCACCTCATTGCCCTTCTATTGGGCAGCTGCAGCAGTGCGCTTTTTACGCGTTAATTCGATATGTTTACCTTTTTTCTTGCAGCAGCAATTTTCTCTGCCTTGTCTGCCATATTTACACACACCTGTGTTTTTTTTCTTTTGGGTGATTTGCTGTCACTTTGTTCTGACATTGCGAGCAGATCCCACATTTAGGGAAGGCTGGATCATTAACGGGAAGGTTGAGTTGTCGGAATTGATTCGAAAAAATTTTCTTTTGCAATTTAGACAGAAACCTGCAAATAATTGCATTGATGAATATGCAAGCTTGTGCGTTGCATCCCAAAAATATAGCTTGAGTATTTTGCAATGATTGCTTGCTTGACGTACTCGAGCACAATTGCCAAATGAAATCAAATATGGCGTCGAAATGGGGGGAGAAAAATAACGTATCACCCAGCCTGGCAGCTGTCAAGCAATGGCAAATAGGAAGGAAAACGGGAGCAAATAAATCCGAAACGTAAATTCATCCCGCGCGCCGTATATTCTCTGTCCCTTATAATGAATCAAAATAATTCCTAAAGTGTTACCGTGTGTTAAGTTTTTGCATCATCCCCAGTGTCAAAGTCGTGTTAAAAGGAAAGAAAACCGAGGAATACCCGACGTGGCCGTGCGTGCGTGTTTGGAGGCAAACGTTCATCGTGATAAATGGTACACCGGGAAGAAAAGAGCATGTGAATCACCGATAAATGTTACGCTCGAATCACGACAAATCGAAACAGTTGAAAAGGGTCGTGCCTCAATCGTACTCGTGATAATAAATTAAGCCAAACGCGAACGCCACGAAGTGAGTACAACAGGAACCAATCGTGGGGTGGTGGTTCTGTTGCGGGGATACGATGCGTTAATTTTGCACGAGAGTGTAACTCAAGTGCCTCGAGGGGGGAATCCATCCACCCTTTTTGCTATCGGCTCGCCGGACACCGAAACGGTCTGCACGGCGCGTATGATGTGAAATTATGTAATTTTATAGCTTCTTTGCTCTCTCTTACCGCACTCAGCAGCAACTTCGGCGAGCAGTGCAAAAATTGACCGGATGAGGTGGCACCTGCACGTGTATCAGCGGTTACGTGGAAGCTGCTGCCGGGGAAGCGTGTCCATTAGTTGCAACGTTTTGCAGCTACCGCTAGGCAAAGACTTTCCGGAAATGAAAGCACACACACACAGTGTGGGCTGATAGCTGCGCGATCGAACGCACCGGATCGAGATTGTTTTTACTGAACAGAGAGCAGGAGAATCGATCACAGCAAACGTGATGATAATAGAAGACCATTAGTTCTTGACATGAGAGCAGGAATACGAGATTATGTACACCGTGCAATCTCGATCTGGTTCGGCTGAGAGTCTTGAAAGACGGTAAACGCGTTCAGCGAACCTGTTCCTCTTATCCGCTAACCAGGTTTGCAAGCAAATTTCATCATGGAAAGTGATCTTGCCTGTTGATAGCATCATTACCATTGGCCATTGTAGCATAATCAACGCGATTAAAGTAACCTGTGAATGGGGTGTATACGAGTGGTTGCTTTGAGGTGTCTTTAACAAATCTGCAAAAAGCAAGATTAAATGCGTCAGATTCATCTATTTTTTTAAGCAGCGTATTTTAGCTTGAGTGCTATAGAAAAAAAAAAGTTAATCTGTTTATCCTTCGGCAGTTCAATCCTATAATAGCTTAAGTGAGAGTGTTGCGCAACTTGCAGTGCATCTGTGAAGCTGCTGCGTTGTGATTCGTTTTCGGCAAGGTTCATTTGGATGCATCAATCTGCTTCCCGGCACAGTTGCTAGTTCCAGGGTGGATAATGCCGTACGGAAGGAAACTGCAACGGAAGCACTACGAAGGTGTTGCAATATCCAACGACGAAAGGGGAGCAGAAGGTGACAGTTGCACGGTGATGAACAAGTGACTGGGGCATGTGTTTGTATACCGTAACGAAGGTGTAAAAGTGTATTTATATCGCATTAAAAAGTGTAAACAAAGTGTGCATAGCTCGTGCGGGAGAAAAGAAACACACCCTCATCGCGACGAAACGACGTAGCATAATAGTTGTTCGCCATGACGGCATCCGCCGGTGTAGAATCGTTATCACCACCGGCAGAAGACCGAATCATCCATTTGCATCAGTACAACGGTGCAAACTCTCAATCGACCCGGTCCAACAACACATCACAGCTGGCACAACGCAAACCGTTGTCCTCGTCCCAACAGACGCCGAACTCTTCGCCGCAACTGACTGCGGGTGTTGCACTTGCCGGCAGCTTCACACAACAACATCCATCGTTGGGAGCATCAGCTACGATGAAACCGCCACGACCGGCGACAACGTCGACCGGCACCGGGGGAAATGGTGGTGGAACTACCAATCCCGCTGGTAGCGCTGGACCATCTCGTGCCTCGAAACAGTCCGATCGAGGCAAAGGTTCCACCACGACGCTTCCGTCCCGCGTATCGCAAATGTACTACAAACATGGACTGTTTCTGTCCAGCTATCCGACGACCGCAACTAGCTTCGCTCTTGCCATCATTATATTTTGCTGGTAAGTTGAAAGCCGGAGGTAAATACAAATGTGAGGCAGGTTGTTGTAACGTGTTTATTTTTAGCGCTGTAGGAATAAATTTCCCACCGATGAAGTTGATCGGTTTTTGGAAACAATTGGGCGTGTTTTTGGGTTCCACTGTCTGTCCAGGCTGTTTAATTTGTTCGCTTTGTTTATCTTTTAACTTGTGTTGACAAGATGACGCAATTGCAAATAAGCTCGTGGTAGACTTTTTTTTACATGAAATATTCGAATGACCCCGGGCATTGGTACTTGGTGTCAGAGATTATTGATTGATTATCCCAAAATTGCACTTAAAAACAGAAACATAACGTATGCATTAAAATACTACCCGTCTAGCTATTAGTCGCTGAAGTCGTCAATTTTTAACGTACATTACACGTAAATTACATGCATTTTTGGCTTGTTAAGCTATCTATACTTCGTTTTAGAGTTTATTCGTACCGCCTGGTCAATGCAGACCTGAAAAAATCAACCACTGTGCCACGCAACGCCGGTTGGACGGATACGATTAGGCAAAAACCTGTAAACACTTGAGCACATTTTATGCGACCATTTTAAGCGACTGCAAACGGAAGAAGGAATGCAAGGTTGTAACTTCTTCTCACGAACATTCTTGTCATAGAGATCCTTCTGGCGAATCAGAACGTGGTGGTCGTTATATGGCCTACGTTAAATGGTGAAACTGCTGCTACAATGGCTTTACAACTTCGAGAGGTCTTGGGTTTGTCATTTCCGGCTTTCGTTACATGATTTTATTCACAGTAGGATAGTCAACCCTCAGGTGCGGCCCGGTGGGAGGTTGTATCGGCACCGGGCTCTCACCCCACGGACCGGGGTTCAAATCCCATTCAGACCGTCCCCCCGTAGCATGGATTGACTAACCTGCTTCGTGTTAAATTAAGTCTAATACGGTCAGGCGAAGGAGAAAAAAAGTATAGTTAGTTCTCAGTCCTATCGCGTCTTCCGTCCTGCCACTTTGCATTCCGGAAGTGTTCAAAGCTCTTAAAGGTGGCCCAGATCTGCCCGATCGAGAATATGTGGGCCAAATTGAAAACAAAAACATGTATGGATAATAATTTCATAGCCCAAACCACGTATCAATTCAAAAAAAGACTGACTGTCGTATAAATGAAACAAATGCCAAGAAACTTATGTTTGCAACCTCACTCCAAAGCTCCTGCTAACTTCAGCAAGATGGCACGATAAAGAGTAAACATATTTTTGTAAAATTATAAATTACTTAAAGTCCACAGCTGTTTGCTTTGTCACAGTTTCCTTTTAAGTTTTCTGTAATAATTTGAAGAAAAAAAAGCTTTTAATGCATACGATATGATTTATTTTCATTTCGCTAACCTCTTGGATTGTTTAGTAAAACGTATTGTATACGAGTAAAACTCTCACACTTATCAGTACGTTGCACATTGGTGGGCTCGGTGCTCGGTATCAACTTTGTTTTGATTTTGTTTCTACCTTGCTTCCACCACTTCCCGCACAGTCTGAAGTCTCAGCGCACCCGTCTTGCGCTGCGTCGGTTACTATCAATCAATAATAAGTGGCCATACTCACCAAACGGGCTGACACTCGTAAGATGCAAATTTCTGTCTTGAAGCTGTCCATTTGCAAGGTGCATGTGACGTGCAGCACATATCAATCTTGTACCCGAATAAGGAAGTTCGTAATACGCGCCTTCGGTTAGAGTCATTCCTTGCCCAAACTTGGGATGTATCCTATCGAAAAAAGACTTAGAAAGCCAACAAAATTGTTCCATATTCCGGCTGTCGATAGATGGGGAAATATTGCTTGGAAAATGCAGGAAGAACGGATTGCGCATTCGTATGCAATAAGATGAATAAATTATAGTTTCTACGCTTCGAGTGCGAGTCTCCTTTCCATCCCCCCACAAAGGTATCTCACTCAAACCGGTTATTTCATTGATAATCTTCGATTCTTAAGTGTATGCTGGTATGTTGGTTGTGCCTTCGCTTTCGACTGCTCTTGGACTGATCTGTTTACCCAAGCTCCTATGCACGTGTGTGAATCGTTACGGGCTACCTTACGGACGGAAATTCAACCGATTTGCTCATATAAACATGAACCCGACACTTGAAGATTATACACTGCACAAGTAAACAATTCCGACATAACGACTCTCAATGTGCCTTACACACCAAATCAGAGACAGATAAGAAGGGTGCCTGTTGGCGCGGAATATCTCCACAGTGACCTTTCTTCTTGAGTGGGGTTCCTTTTTCTTTTATGACCGAAATGATTAGACAGGGAGTATTGCCCTTGAAATTGCGAGTTTTATTGTGCTGAAGAAGTATTAGATTGAATTGCTTGCGGAAATATTCATCCATAACGCACGTAAGCTAAATGAGTGTTGCTATGCCCCCTTTTTTCCATATGACCATGACCATGACCAGCAGTCGCAAAGTTGGAACTGACTGCTAACTCGTGCGGCTGACTGTGATATCAAGTTTATCGTTTGCACGGCGTAGCAGTGTTGGTGTACAATTCGTGGTGTGACGAAATGTTGCTCTTTATCTTAATTCTTTGAACATCCGAGAATAAGCCATCGAAATGACGTCACTTTTATGGTTATAATTATAAGACAGCAACTGTGCAATGCATTCGATTAATGTTGCTGTATTTGTTCTGCTACTGTTACAAACTTATAATTCACACCTTACATTTACACTTCATTGATAATTGCACGCTAGGAGTTTTCTCTGTTTATTTCTTACAATTTCGAAAAGTAAAACAATCGGTAGGGGGATATTCCTAATCTTGTTCTTCTACGACTCTATAACCACGAGAGATTTTGGGCTGCCATTTCATGCTTTCCGTATGGGAAAACGATCCGAATTCGATCCCCCGGTCCTTCCCGTTTGTAGACCAACGTCTCTTTATACTCCAGAAGTTCCTTGTCCAATTACTTAACCAAATTCCTGATAATTTTTCAATCTTATTATTCGCTTAAGTATATGGTTAATAAGTTAAGTTGGACTTTCGAGTTAGCGATTTTGAAAATCTTGTATCTTGATTTTTGATATTCTTGTATCTAACAAAGTTCCAATATCGGAGTATTGGAGTATTTCGAACATGTCTTGTATAGGACTGTCTTGATTGAACCAAAATTACATTGGTTTTTCCCTTGTTTATATACATTTTGAATGTTTCCATTGCGTAGAGATGACTTGCAGATCACTCGGACAGCTCAGACCACTCCAGCACCAGCATCTCTGGGTTCTCTTCACCAATGGCTGTTCAAATGTATTTTTCATAGTTTTATGCACATTATTACATATTGTTGGATGTCGGATTAAAGAATAGTCCATGTAGCATACAATAAGACAAGTTACCGAAATTCATTGTTTTTGTTATTAAATCATAAAATAAATCATTTTAACAATTATTGCTTTCAATAACTATTGAACGCTCGTATGCAATGAGAGAGAATCTTCGAGCTAAATTTCCATTGTTTTAATTTTGAAATTGTTTATGTACACGTTTAATTCCATTTTTTTATTTATAAATTTAACCTTTTAAAATATGGTTATACATCTCTGACATAATTCCCATAACATGGAGGAAGAGCTAGTAAAATGCTGGGAGATACTGGTCTTTGGGGTCGTAAATTGGTTCGTGCTTGGTGCTTCCTGAATTCAGCTATGACTACGCTCCCGAGCGCCCATCACTAGTGTCTACTCTTGGATTGATATTAATCTGAGAAAGAGGGTATTTATTTCGTAAATTTTAAATTAGACTCGTTAGGTTGCGGTGAGCTGGGCATGTTATGCGAATGGCACCGAGCAATCCTGTAAAGTCTTTTTATGTTGTCCACATGGATAGGAAGTGTGGCAGGTCCCACAAAGGCCGCGATTATCGAATGGCAGACGAAGACGCTCTACCAGGAGCAGTTTTGAAGACTTCTGCAGCAGGCAAAGACCGCGAACTAGTTGTAGCAGCGGACGATCATATCTCAGCTAATAACATAGTTTTGAAAGCTTTTCATCCAACATGTGGTATAGAAGTCTTCATGTTTCGTGGTTCTATTTGAATCCGTCAGGAGAAGGCTTCTGTTTGAAAACAGATTAGATCTCCAGACCAGACAGCAGGCATGAAGTAGAATGTGATGCTATCTGGTGGCAAACCACTTCAATATTCTCCATTAGTTTTGAGCCGTTGGCACGTTGCTTGGTAAACACGTATACAGCGTCACTGGTCTAAATGCATGGTCGTACCGGAGCTTAGTGTTTGATATAGTGTAGGGCCTGCAATATAGGCAACGCGCATTTTAGTAAGATAAGGAATTATGTTATGAACACAACATAAAAATTATGTATCTACAATGCAATTGCACCTATCCAAACGATATCCTCCAAATTTTATTCCTGATTAAAGAACATTATAACTTCTCTATCTGCAATGAAATATCTCGTGAAATAGACATTAACTTGACCTTTTACACATTTTTAATGTTTTTGCTTTTCCCAGCTATCCACTGTTGAACATTCCCCTTCCAGGGACGATTCCAACCAAAGTAATATTTCCGTACACGGAAAGTATTAGCGAGAATCTGCACCTGTCCAATGCGAACCTGTCAAGCGAATTCTACAATCCGTTCAGCTTCTCCGGCGGTAACATGTTTAACATCTACAACATCAGCGTGGAAACACCGTTTCCCTGGGCACGAATAGATCCGCTACTGTACGTGCAGCAGATCATCATGCGGACCAGCGTCGTACCGTGGGAAGACGATCTACTGCTAACCGATGCGTTCCGTGGACCGCTGTATGAGGTGTTTAAGCTGGTGGAGATTATACGCAATCACGAGGATCAGAGGTGGGGTTGCGTCTGTCGTTGCGTAACGATATAAAGTTCATCTAATCAAAGCTTGGAATTTTTTCCTTTTTTTATGAATAGCAAAACGATGCTTAGTCATCTATGTTTACATGTGGAAAATGTGAAACGATCATCGCAACAGACGTTGTTTCCCGAGTATAACTGCTTGATACTATCGCCGGCCAATCTGTGGCAGCAAAATATACAGAACTTTAACAAGGATAGCAATTTGCTAAACACTGTGTATGTAAATCATGTAAGTATCCCGCTGCGATTGCTAATACACAAGATTTCAGTAATATAGTGCTATGTTTCTTTCTTCTAGAATCTCCAAAAGTCCAAAGTATCAACTGCGGAAATGTTGTTTGGTATACCACTGCGTGACACGGGCGTTAAGCGTTACCCGATGCGTGTACGACCACGCATCATCCAGTACGCGGTGACGCTAATACTACGGGAAAATAATCCAGCATTTATTGAGTCGCTGAAGGAAAAGCTCGTAAGAGCTTATCCGCTCCATCAAAAAGAACATAGCACCGATACGAATGTACCTGCAGCCGAAGGACAATCGGTTCACACACAGCAATCGATCATGTACATCTTCTATCCGGGCGAATTCAACTGGAAGGAGGTACTACCCCAGTGTATCGCCTTCTGCATGCTGTTTTTCTACGTGTACTTTTCCGTGCGTAAAATCGAAGCCATCCGTTCGCGCATCATGCTAGCGTCCTGTGCCGTATTGACCGTCCTTGGTAGTTTGCTGATGTCGCTGGGTTTATGTTTCTTCTTCGGGCTTACCATAAGCTTCCAATCGAAGGGTGTCTACCCGTACCTGGTCATACTGGTCGGGCTGGAGAATGTGCTCGTCATCACGAAGAGCGTCCTGACGACGGACAACAATCTCGATGTAAAGATACGCGTTGCCCAGGGTTTGAGCCGGGAGGGCTGGTCAATCACGAAGAATTTGCTGACGGAAATTACCATCCTCACCGGTGGGCTGGCTACCTTTGTGCCCGTTATACAGGAGTTTTGCATCTTTGCGATGGTGGGACTCGTGTCGGACTTTCTGCTACAGATGCTGTTCTTCGCTACGGTTCTAGCATTGGACATTAAGCGTGTGGAGTACAGTGCCGAGGTGAGACGACTTCCGAAGATGTTGTACTTTAACAGTGATTTACGCCGTGGACCGGGTACCGCCGGGCCAACGGCCGTGTCGCCACGCGAGGCACGTAATGGAGGTCCCGGTTCGATAAACCGATCCCGATCACACCCGAAGCTAACTGGACTTGAGCAATCCTCGAACCATCCCAAAAGTGGTACCGGAACGGGGAAAGACGTGAAAATACCCAAACGCCTTCGAATCGTAAACTTCTGGGCAAGGACGCGATTTTTCCAGCGAGGCTTCATGATATGGATGGTACTGTGGATATCGAACATAATCTACAACACGGGACTGATAGAGGAATTGTTTGTCATCGATAAAAACTTGACCGCGCACGATTTGTCATCCATGGATGGACCGGCTCGCTTTGATGTTGGTATGGGTGTACACGAGCTGGGTGATGCTAGTACCGAATCATCCGCAGCTCGTTTGCACGAAATGGACCGTTTGCATAAGCTTCCCGATGCGGGTATGCTTGGGGGTGGTAGTGTGAGTGGGGCAAACGAAAAAGGAGGCGAGCTCCGTGCACTGAATGTATCCGAGCAGTTACTACGGTTGAAGCATCCCGACTACGAAACGGTGTACCAGCTGTCAAACTTTCACTGGTCCTCGATATTGAAGCAGTACAATGTGTCGCTCAGTGGACGGTACGTGACCGTGCTGCCCGCTATTAAGCTATCGCACGCGGTCAGTCCGGCGACGGCAATACAGCTGCGGAATGCGGATGAAAAAGCACCCCACCACTTCCAGTGGAAAGCGCTAGCGGTAGCGTTGGATCCGTTGGATTTCAGCGATGCCGATACGGGCGATGGGACACATGTGCCGATAGGAAATGCACCGTTTTATCCGAAGACACCGATGGAAATACTGCTCACCTGTATGCTGCTTGTCGTCAGTACGTTCGTGGTGACGTACACGATGATAGTGCTGTACCGGTGTATCTGCACGCGGAACTATGCAGAATGGCGGGCTAGTTGGCAAGAGAGTGATAGCGAAACGGAACCAAAGCCGGAACAGTGCCTGCTGGAAGGTGTTCCGATACAGGTGAACGGTCACGTCCATCGGATCGAGTGTCTCGTAACGGATGGCACCATGATTGCCAGTTCGTGCCTGCAGGGACAGGTAAAAGTTTGGGACGTAAGCAATGGAGAACTGATGGCCGAAATTGATCGGCTAAATTATTTCGAGCTGCAACAAACCCGAGGCAGCTCGTCCTCTCCACAATCGCTTCCCTCGCCGTCTACATCCGGCGTAATACTGCGGAACGATCACGGGGATTCAATAACAGGACTGCAAGAAGCTTTCCCCGCTGTTTCCAGCTCTCCCCTGTCGTGCTCTCCTCCCGGTACGGCTGTAGGATCGTCCTTTAAGCTGAGGAAGAAGCTGCACTTCAATTTCTCTAGCCTGGATAATTCGACCACGAGTTCACAAGCCTCCGATTCGAAGCTGTTCGATTTTCAGGCACAGTATGAACGGTTTTTCACCTCCTGTCCATCGGCACCATCGCCACTGCCCACTTCTAGCAGTGGATCCGACCTGCGAAATCGTTTTGCCCCAAACGGGTCTTTGGCAGGATGGGCAGATACCGGCGTTTCAATGGAAGAGCAAACGTCCAACAGCCACTGGACAGCGCGTCCAACGACACTGTCCAACGAATGTCCCCAACCGCCCGGGAGCCCCAGACAGACGGCACAACAGCAGCATCATGTGTCACCGATATGGTGTTTGGATTTTCTCGACAATCTCATAGTGATTGGATGTGCGGACGGGCGGCTAGAATTTTGGGAAGGAAGCAGTGGTAGTTTTAAGGTAAAGTTACTGAACAAATGGGAGCTAACGAACAGAACCGATAACAACATTTTTAAATTCTCTTTCCAGTGCATCCACGATGCAGAACACTCACACAATAATGGAGTGACCAACATTAAGCTTACAGGTGATCGCGTTATAGCGGCACGGTTGAGTGGACGGATCGACTTTTTCCGTCTGGAAACTTACACGCAGGGAAGACAGATCGATTGGGGCTTTACGTCGGCGTACCGAAGAAGTAAGAGTTTGAGTAAATTAAGCGTGAAGGATAGAAGTTCACAATATGTTCTTACTCATTCGTCTAGCTCACATGCGGACCGGTTCGGCGGGTAGTATCAGTTCGTTCCAAGCCGCAATGGGTTCGGGCAGTGGTGGAGGCGCGGGATCTCATTTGGACTCGGAGGAGCTGCGCTGTCTGTTGGAGTTCCAGCAGCAGGGCCACCAACAACCCGTAACCTGTCTGGAGGTGGTTGGCAATACCGTGATGACAGGGAGCCAAGATCATACACTGAAAGTGTATCGTGCCGATAGTCACCTGATGTTGTACACATTGCACGGTCACTGTGGCCCCATTACCTGTCTGTTTATCGACCAGTGGCAATCGGGAATGGCCGGGTCGGGCTCGCAGGATGGATTGCTATGCGTGTGGGACCTGACAACCGGTATGGAGCTTCCCTGTAAATCTTAAACTTTTTTGGAGTTTTAATAACTTTACTGGAAATTTTTGTTTTGTTTTTTTTTTCAGGTGCATGCATGTACAAAATTCAAGCACACGATGATTCAATCGTTGCGCTCGTAGGTTCGCCCAGCTACGTAATATCGCTTGGGCTAGATGAACGGATACGTGTGTGGGATCGTTTCCAGGGACATCCGCTCAACACTATCACTGTCTCACATGCTTACTCGGCACTAGTGATGTTAACGCCGTCCCTGCTCGTAACCGGCAAACCAGGTATGAAAAGGAAATATATTTAAATCTTTTTCCTACATTAACTCCCATTGCCCCCCTTTTTTTTGCAGGTGCACTTGTTGTTTGGGATGCCCGGAGCGGTGAGGTTGCTCGCGAGGTAAAGCTCGATTGCTCCAACATGCAACTCTGTCCAAAGATCATGCTACCGGCGTGCGGTTCCGTTATATGCGACTATGGTAACCAGATGCGCATCGTACGGTTCCCATTGGTTGCCGCAGACAAATGTGACTAATGTGCGTGTGTTGAGTGTTACGAACACAAACCTTCTCTGTAAGACTTTCTTTTATCGATTCGATCATTTTTTATTTTCGAAACCAGGAAAAAAGCATATTCGTGTTTTATATGCTGTTTATATATGCGCCCAATTGTGAGTGTGCGGCTCTCTAAACGCTTATGTTCCTTTCCAACTGTATACTGTCCCAGCCATTTTGTTACATATGTATGAGATGTACACAACAATGCCCAAAATGTTTGCCTTCAATTGAGTTCATTCGAAGAATAAATGCGTTAGGTAGGCTTCTGATGTTGCCGGCGGTATTAGCATCCCTGGTCTTTCATACGACAGAATCGGTACCAAAATCACATCCTCGGCGACCTCTTCAGGTTGTAGTGCCACAAAAAAAAGAAGAAGAATGAAAAGCTACGCGAGGAAAATGTTCCTTTGTCAATTGCTGGATACAGTAGTCAGTTTTGTTGTGTGTAACCGTTAACAGCTTCAGTTGCGGAGCGTAACACGTTTGACATTTTTATACGTTTTGATACAGAATGCGTTGAATGGCCCCATTATGAATTGTTTACAAATTATGCAGCTCAAAATACATGCTTTAAATATTGTGTAAAACGATTTCGATTTCCTAGGTGGTTTATGTTATTTAAGTTTAGGTGAATAAGCTAGCAATCTAAGTTATGCTTTAGCACAAGGGCGCACGATCATACAGCTGAATACACTAGCACTATAGAAAAGGATACAAACTGATAAAAAACAAAAACACTGCAATTCTTGGACCTGCGAGAGGCTGAATGTTGCCTTTTACGCATTAAAGGCAGGACCGCAGCAAACCAAACAAATTATATTCATTGTAACGTGAGCGTGATAAGGAAAGATGCCTTTTGTCTGATGTTCCATTTGACCGTACATCCTTACCGTGTGTGTGTGTCACAGTACGGGAGAATGTTCAATTACAAGCGAGATAAAACATATGCAAACCCGTTTAGTGATAGCATGCTCAAAGCACCTAATTTATGTGAAATGGATGAATGTGAACCGATGGAAGGGGACAGTTCGAAAGGAGGCGTTAAAAAGCAATACAGAAAACCCGGGAATGGTAACACCAGGACATTCAATTGTCGACAATTGAATGTGTGTAGAACGAGTGCCCCGTAAAAAATAGCAAACAACAACACACAAACACGCGATACAAATGAGAGATTAGCACTATTTTCATTAAATTATTGAACCACCTCATACTAGGTAATGTATTACGGACATAGGACTGGTATGAACAATGCTAACAACGTAAGGCTTACAAACAAACCGACAAACTAAACGAAACCGTTAACACGAAAAGACCAAACACATACGAGAATGAAAACAAAGAAAATTGCTATGATAAGGTAGTTTTGCGCCAAAATGCAAAACGCAATAAAACAAATCAACTTATTGTGCTTTTTGGAAAAATATGGCGTATGACAATGAAAAATATTCGATGGTTATGATGACACTCAGCCAAAACCGGAAAAGGGGGTTTGGAATGCCATGGGGAAATAAAAGATTCACGACTAAGTTTGAGCAGATAATTAAAATGTTTCAGTTCCGATCGTGAATTCACGTCACGACTACCGTACACCGTACTACCTGTTTGTAAGCCAAAATTGAAGAAACTTACCGAGTAGTAAAAGCAATTTGTCATTAAAATAACTTTACTCTCAATTATTTACGCTTGGATTTGGCTTAGAAAGGTTGATCAAACTCAGTTGAGCATTTGAGTGCTGTACTTAAATCTAGATCATCTTCCAATGTACAGGAAAACGATCAGTGACCATTATGTGGCCAGTGATAACAACTGACATGATTATAATATTAATAACAGCCAGCATCGCTTCGATGAGCTCATTGAAAGCACATCGCAGTGAAGATTCATCAATTACCGTTAAACAATAATGTAATCATGCGCACCACATTCCAGAGTTGAGCCAAACAATCGATTGCTTTACGTGTGACTCATCGGATATGCAGGCCATGCAACGGGTAAGGTCAAGATTTTTTTTTTTATTAAAATCGACAACTGATTAACTGCGGGCGATAGAATCGTGTATGTTTTACTACTAAACATTATTGTCGTACTCCACAACACCTTTCATCTCAATTCCAACAGTGAATCAATTGAACTAGCTGTAAGTACGCTAAATGTTGACCTTATAAAGGAAATGAGACACACGAGCAGCCATAATGTATATTATAATTGATATAAACTTTGTCTCAGCGATTTGGCGTACATGGTAACAAATTTGCATTCATATCGCTTTTGTGTGCCGCAGCTCGATATCTGATTTTGCTGCATTCCATCACGGATAAGAATGTATCGTACGATCACAGCGCCCACGCAGGTTTTGGAGAAGGAAAATTGCTATTAACGTATTGTACACCGGGAACGTATTCAGTAGGAATAGGGTAAGAGAGCCATTGCAGAAGAACAAGCTGCTGAACAAACCTTCATATTGAGCGATTTTTGTCCAGTGGGACAACAGTGGTGATTTAAAGATGTTGACCAATGTGCAGTATTCTCATCGCCCATTGTACGTAGGGCGTTATGAAAATCGGTTCCCCCTAAGCGTTGCTAGGCAACGGTTATTAAGCGTTCAATTGAAGCGTTTTCCACACCAACACTATCAAACTCTACCGGTGCACTCATTCTCATTCCACACGGTTAATCGAAACAAAGGGCAAATCGTATGGACAAAAACATTCAAACCCCGAAACATTGAAACTAATCCGAGTGATCTACATTATATCAAGCTCTTTAATACAGTCTTTACCCATATTACGCGGGTATTGCTTTCCGTAAGAAAATCAAAAATTTAAGTCGTTAAAATAAACAGAAAAATTAAAAAACCGCGTAACTCGGGTAAACACTGTACACAGCGGTACACAAAGCACTATGCGTGTGTGCGTGCAATCCGGATTCGAATGCAATATACGGTGAGTGTTGCACGAGCGCCGCTTCCCGTTAAACCACTCGCGTGAGTGACTCACTTTCATTCAAAACTTGCTAACCCGTGTGCGTGCTGAGTGTTTCAATTTCAGAAAAAGCTTGACACAGCAGCCAGCGCGTTGGTCCGCAGAGGAAGGCTTGTATCAAACTCCCACATTTGCAGCGGCAGCATCAGCAGAGACAGTAGTTTTTCCCCGAGGGTTAGTGAATTTCAAAATCTTTCGAACCGTGCTGAGCCAAAGAAGCAGTGTGTGTTGAAAGTGCATACCGTATACCCCGAAGCAGCAAGTGACGCGCAGTCTTTCCATTTTCCAGTGCGGTTAGGAACACGGGCAGAACGCCTTTCGGGATTTTGTGTGTCTTTTCAGGCTTGGCTTTTTTCTTGTTTCAATCAAATTTTCCGACCCGGGCGCTTCTTCCACCAGGTCTAAGGGTAGATGTTTTGTGCAGTTCAAAATTGCATCTGTGCGAAATACGGATCAAACGTGCAAAACGAAATGATCTTTATACGGTAGTTGCTGTGATAGTACAGCAGCGTTAACGTTGATGAAAAAAACGGTCACTTGATGTGTGTGCAGACTGTACCTGACGACGGTTGGGTGTACTGGAACGGTGGTACTTCATTGTGTTTCGAGAGCAGTGAACGACGAACGGTGTGAGGTCTTTTTTTTTTTAACTCCAACGGTAGTGAATGGTGATGCTGTGCTGGTTTGAAGCAAAAATGAAACTTCCCCAATATTACTTGACTAATTCGAGACCCACCCAGTGAAATGGTGAAGAAGTAGTAGAGGAAGTTCAATTTTCTATGTGATATTGAAGTGAAGAAAATTGAAGTAAAGCGTCCAGACTGTAGTTTTTTCCTGGTAAAGCCTCTTTAGTTTGCCAGTGTAGAGTGCGTTCAATGGATTGCAATGAGCAAAGAAGCAAAAAAGGAAATACACAGGAACGATTCAAGTAACTTTATCTGGGGCGTAGGGAACAGCAATGAACGGCGCGCGTTTTCGATCTTTGTTTCGCGAATTAGCTCACAACGCTCTTCTCTTGCGTAGGAGTAATATCGTTGGTATTGGGTTTGGCCCATCCTCGGTGCTAGGCTCTCTCGTACAGGAAACCAAGCCAGTGCTTTGATTTTCTTTAGTATTAAAAATTTAAGAATGTTTTCTCCTAAATAAGCACTCTGTCCTTGTCTAATGTGTTGAGGCTCACGTACTTCCTAGGCTTTGATTCTGACCAATCGTTCTTTTCTTTTACTTGCAGAAAATCTTCATAAAACATAAATTTCCAAAAAATAACACAGAATTGGAACGTGCAGTTTTTGCTTGTGCTCTAGTGCGTGTGTCGCGTTAACAGTGCCAAGTGACAGTCGTTTCTATCCGTAGCTTCTTGTCATTAATTAGCAAACGATCGTAGTGTGCTCCGCTTTGTGGTGTGTGCAGAGTAGCAGTAAAGACAAAAGACCAGTGTGCACCAGCTCCGGAATCAATCCGCCCCATAGTCGAGCAAACGGCTTGCAGCTAAAAAACAACACGAGAACGCACTAATAAAAATGGCCACCGAAACGGAAAACAAGCCCGTCGTTGCCGGCGAGGAGGAGAAGAAGGTGGAACAGCAGGCGGCAACCGCTAACGCTCCCACGACTGAGGCAGCAGCACCAGCGGCCGGAGATAAGCCTGCGGGCGGTGAGACAGCGGGAGCCGGTGGTGACACGGCCGATAAGAAGACGGAGGAGAAACCCGCCGGCGAGAATGCACCGGCGGGCGGCGAAGGTGGTGATGGGGCGACCAGTTCCGATGCGACCGCAGCCACCGCCCCGGCCAAGAAGGAGAAGGAAGTGAAGCCCACCGTGCACAAGGTGAACTTCGAGAAGGACGTGGTGTATCTGTACCAGTTCACCCGCACACCGATGCTACCGTCGATTTCGCCCTTCTGTCTGAAGGTGGAGACCTGGTTGCGCCTGGCAGGACTGAAGTATGAGGTAAGTGCGCGGAGATCTTGGATTGGGTTGGGTTGCCGCCATTTGTGAGAAACAATCACTTGAAGTTAAAGGGTAAATCAAAAAACAAAAAAAAACGGAATATCCACAGCAATAGTGTGGAAAACGATCGGTCATGAACGGGAGAAGTGTCCAGTCAATCAAATCATTGGACGCGGCATTGTAAACGAGGGTACACGGATGCAGTTGGGTTTGGGTGTTGTCTGGAAAAGTGTTCGGGATGGAAGAGTGCAGAATGTGGGTGCTGGCTGGCTCGCTGGTGGGTAACACGAGATGAGAACAGAGCGTGCGAGCGAAAGATAAAGAGAGAGAGAGAGAGAGAGAGCCAGCAATTGATGATGAGAGTGCAAAAAAATGGCATCCCCAGCATCCATCTTTGGTTTGCGTGTGCGAGAACGGTTTGATTGTGTATACATTCCACAAACAACCCGACCAAAAGAAGAAAATGTTCTATTGCATCGGGAACGGAGTGAACGAACGATTTCATACCCTCTCTCCCTCTCTACCTCTCGCTATGAACATTAATACTTTCTTCTATTGAAATGTCCTGCGAGAAATTCGTGTTCTCGGTATCGAGATGGCACAGTTTTGTATCAGTGTGTTTCAGCACGCACGCCCTCTGCTTGTTGAGACTGTACGCCGGAGCGTGTGTATGTGTGAGAGAATAGCTGTGGCTGAACAAAAAACCCGGGCCCTGGATCCTTCTTCCTTGCGTTTCTACCCGCTGTACGCTTAAAGGCCCTTTCCGACACGCAGTGGACAAGAATGCTTTAACAGCGCATGAGAGTGTGTGCGTGCGTTTGTGTGTGACGCACTGGAAAACGACGCGCTCCTTAATGAACGGTGTGTGAGAGCATGGAATGCCGGAGCGAGTTGACGCGCCCGCTAGTGCACGTGTGTGCGTGTGTGGCTGCGGGCGCGGGTTTGTCCCGGCAGGAATGTTAAGCTGGTGTTGGTAATACCCGTAGCATAAAATCACCCTCCGATTGTTTCTTTGTCGTGAGTGCGCGCATCGGGAGGGACCCGCACTCGCCACCATTATCGCTCGCAAATTGTTTCTTCGGTTCTTTCGAAACGCGAGATACGCGAATTCTACATTTTTATGTTTCCACCATGTACTGCTGGACGGTTCGGTGAATAGACGAGAATACGGTCGGTTTAAATGGCCCGTGTCATCCGTCTCTATCCCATTCTTTTCTGCGTTTTTTTTTCGTCTGTCCCGTTTCGATATATGCGTGTGTGCCTTTGGTACGTTTTTGGCACATCTGCCCGGCAGCTTTTGTAAGCCAAACCAGCTCAAATTCCCTGACCTGCAGCACCAGAGAGTCCGATAAGGGAGGGCTTTTTGGTCCATTTTTTTCTGCACACTCTGGTAATTATGTTAGTGTGTGTGATTGATATGAAAGGATAAAATAATGATAAATAACATTTAGTAAGCGATAAACAAAAGCATTTATTTAACTTTACCAAACGAAGAAATGAAAACCATTAATTTTGATATAGCAACAAACCATAACTGGAAATTCCCAATGAATTTAATTAAAATTCATAATGTACAACTACACGCTGCCGTCAATCACCGAAGAATTAATGGTTTTGATTTACTTGTGTGTTACACGGCTTCTTAAACCATACTTCACCTATTTTCGCGTTTTGATGCCACGTGCCAGGCATACGCCATTAAGCTTAGCTGATAAAAAGGAAACGAAAAAATCTCGTACACACAGCGCATCTTCATCATTTTCACGATCTGAAGCTGTACGGTGGTCTGCTCGAAGTGAGATCAATCAACAATCATGCGTTCAGTTTCACCCGCTTTGGGTACTGTTTGCTGTGTCTTCTCCTCCGCATTGGCTCGCCTTTTGTTTTTGTTTGTGCCTGGTTGTGCAGTAGAATGTGAAGATTTTTCTTTGGCTACGCCTTTAAACGGTCCGCGTTATGCCTTTTTTATCAGAGCGTGAAAAAGGGAAAGCTTTCCTCTAAAACGCGCGCACACACATACTCCTGTCTTGACGCTCTGGACACACATTGGCACTGGCTATGAACGGCTCCATAACCTTCATTGTTGTTTTTTGAGGTATTTTGCCTCATCACGCGGAGGGAAAAAAACAATTGAGAAGATGGTCCGACGGTACGACGGAATGGATAAGCTTTTTCCTAACGTTTTTACACAACATGGCTTTCCGTCTCGACTTTCGCCGTTATTTCTACACTTTTGTATTGCGAGCTGTCGACTTCGGTGCGGTAAACTGGGGGAAGAGATGTTGAGGACCCCCACCATTATAGACGATTTCCAGCCGTAGCTTTACGAGACATAAAGGAAGAAGCAAACCCATAAACCGGTAGAATATTTCGGTAACGACCTTGAGAAGGTAACGTTAGGCATTCTGTTGTCGGATGCCGCTGTCACCAGGGTCGCCCTGCGGAAGGCGTCAGGTGAAGACAGGTTCGAGAAGTCTCAAGTTTTTATTGTTTCCAAACACACCCATACACGCATACACATCTACTGTTCTGATGACGTTTGAGACGGCGTCGGCCTTTTAAATGCGTCCGTCCCATCATCACCAACATCATCATCATCTTGCCTTTACGTGTGTACCCCAAACCACACTGAGACGACGCTGACGACCCAACGTCTTCGTTCCTTAGCCGCGGCATTATTTACATTACGCACCCCTTAGGTCTGGATGCGAAATTCTTTCAGGCGCATCACTTGTCTAGCATGGAAGATAGGACGGCAGCAGTTGAGACATAGAAACTTTTAGCAAAACCCTAAATACAGCACAAGTTGATGGCCTACACGATCAACTGTACAGGTCTCTAGTTTTATTCGATGCCTGTTTTATGATTGCCCGGACATGAACAATAAGAACAGGTAGCAGAGAGAAACACGTTTTGTGAATATCATTTTTGATTGGGTCTCTGGGTAAAGGCTATTTTAAAGGGCAAAGGGATCAGGTTTGAATGCATACTTTTGGTTAAGAGGGAAAACATTGTTTATACTGGAGCAATGTCCTGTGTATTTCGTACCTGGTGTTAATGTATTTCAAATTTGAGCATGTATTTTAATGATTTCTCGATGAGGTAATGATTTACCTATCTTGTGATGCACCTTTGTAAATAGAATAACTCTCAAAGGTGCGGGCTATCGTCCGGTCATTACATTGTCCAACAAAACATTGACACCCAATATACCTGCGTAACCTTTGAAGATTATTCACTATAATACATTTATATGTGTCCCCGCTATAAAATACACACCTGAGACATGGACATTGTCTGAAGCAGTTAAAACCCGGTAGTTAAAACGAAGTAAACGATTAGTTTTATGAGTTATACGATTATCTCACTAGTGTATAGAGAATTAGACTCATTGTCATCAGAATAACCACCCATTCTTTAAAACCTGATTTAGGAGTTCGCTGGAGACGTGAGACTTAGGGAGCGATATAGTTCTGACAGCTCTAAAGCTTTTTTCAATATATGTAGACAGACACCTGCAAGATGTCAATCAAGACCTGCCTCAATAAGCTGTTCTACGTCTTAAGTATGGGGCCATAGCCAACAATCGAAGACTATGCTGTTTGAGTTGCCTGAATGATTCGCTGTTTCTGTACTAACGACTTCTTGTAGGTCATGCCTGCCATATAACGTTTTTCAAGACTTATTTGTTCATCATGTAATTGGATAGTTAAGTGAGTTCTACAGAAATCTGGTCTAGATGGGATTCACTCCACGATCTTATGTGCATTAGTACGAATGTCGAAACATAAGAACGTGGGATCGTCCAAGAACCAGTGTGAACTCTGTTGAACCAACACCGGTATGGTTGGGTTTGCGATGGTATCTCGCACCCTTGGAACTAACTCTTCCCACAAGACCAATATCCAAATTGGTGGTTATAGTTATTATCGATTCAACAAACTACCACTTCAGAGTTCGAAACCGTCGCGCTATTGGAACGTATAGTTGTTGAAGAGTTTCTTCGGGAAAGCAAGAATTATAGCAGAGCGTTTGGGTGGAGTAGATAAGACAAAGGAAATATCAATAACGAATAACCATGCTGACGCACTGTTGAGGCTCTGAAGAAGATAATAATAAAGAGCCTTTTTTGTATCCTTTAGTAACAAACTGAAAAGAACTTATGAGGGTGTTAATTTATTGGGTACCGTCGATTGTAGATAGCATATCTTAATTGTGTTATTAAGCACCATTTGCATGTACAGATGACCTATATCTTGTAGCGGTAAAACAAGTCCTTCTCTCACTTTCGATTGGCCGTTTGCCATATTTGGGTAGTCTGCCATTTAAAGTATCGGCTCGTCATTTTACGTGGGATTTACGGACGATATTCACAGTTAATTCTGCATACGTTTACTGCGACCCACAGGTATACGTGTCAAATGAATCGATTCGTATAAATCAGAGTAGTTTAAATCATTCTGTTTCGTTTCGATGGCGAAACAGTGCATCGCCTTGAACGTGCTTTAAATGAAGTATCGGTACAACAGATTTATTGTTCTTGCTTGCTATTACAGCTGGTTTGATGTTTTATTACAGTATGAGCTGAATAAAACAGTCCATTTGTAAGATCTGTCTGCAGAGTTGTCGTTTTTCTTAAATAGCTTCTCTGCCCGACAGTGAAAAGTTAAAAAATGGAACCTGCCACGAACGGGCAATAAACAGACAATAAACGGACCGATTTGATAAGACTCGCTTTTCCCAAAATGAAGTGCCACAAGTGTCAAACCGATCACTTCCCTCGCTACTGCTTATCAAGCGATGGTTCTACGTTTCTTGTTCTCCAAGACGGTGTCGTCTATCGTCGGCGAAGTAGTAAAGTCATAAAGGGAAAGTCATAATTGTGTGCACGCCGTTGTGTGTGTGTGTATTTAAAGGGTGTTATCCAGATACTTTGGAAAGCGCGCTTAGCGATAGGATAGAGAAAAAAGGGCCTTTCGATAAGGAAGCATGAAGGAGGAAGCATTTAACCCCCGGTGGTGGGTGAGTGTTGTTCTGGCGCACGAGTTACAGCAGGGTGAGAAGTGGAAGTACAGCTACAAGTGGAGAAAAAAGCGAAGCGCTTCGGGTGAAAGTACGTTTCCGTGTTATCTTCATCAGGATGTCTTCACTTCAGAACCGGCGCGGAAACGTTGTGGGTGTGGCATTTAAGCGTGGCGGCATGCTTTTCTAGTTGACGGTAGCGTTTTGAAAAGGGTTTACTGAGGTGAGAAGTTAAAGAAGTCGGTCTCAATTGGTTCACACAGCTAAACGATAAGCATGCAAGAAGAGAACATATTCGAAAGGACGAAATTGGGTCGAAAATTTGTCTTTTGCTATCGAGACTTCAGGAATTATTTTCTCATTTGGTTTATATTATGTTTGCAAAACATTTCTTGAGTATAAGTATATTAGAAGCTGTTATAATGTGTGTTATGTGGGTCTTTAAATGTTATTAGTCTAAGTTTAGGAGCATTTACTAAGAATATATTTCAACAAGAGCTTTTCGTCCTCGCTAATCCATATGAGATTGGATCTTCCGGTTTTATGTGTGTAAGACCGGCAATCAGTGCTCGAGGCTATGAGACCGCTCACTATATACTAACGTGAAGATCACATTTAATTGATGTAAAATTATGTGGTTTGCTTACAGTCGTAGTACAAAAAATCGTTTATCATTTTTCTGAAGTTTGGAGTGAACTCTCGTCAAAGTTTGTTTTTCGCCATGTGCTTGAATTATGCCCCAGCTCTCATGATTTACTCACAAAAGTTTCTACAAATAAATTGTCGCATACATCATACAATGTTTGAGTGACCATTTTGTAGTTAATACCTTCAAACGCGACTACCAACATGACATGAATGCGCATCCCGCTGGGTAATGAGTGACATAATTATTCAAATTAGAATTGCTGCACGTGCCGTCCGCGCACTGAAGCAAGGGAAGAAGATAGCTCTCTGAATGAATTTTTATGAGCTTATTACATTAAACGAAAGGGAGTGAAACGGGTACACTGTTTTTTTTTGGTTGGTTCTCATGATCATACTGGTACCATAAACTGTTAGCGGTGAAGTATGCGTCGAAAGAAAAACGATCTCACATAGCTTCATGTATAAAATTTCATAAAAAGGATGGATGGTTTATCTAACAAATCACTGCACATCTTGTTAATATTAAAAGTTGGTTGTTTTTAAATTGAATCATACCGAAGCCAGTTTTGTTATCTCATAGGAGTGCATGGAAAATGTGTACTTTGTGCAAAACTTCATAAACCACATACCAACGAGGAAAATGGTTGGAATGGATTATGTGCCATGCACATCCAGCTGACACGAAGCGCTGGTAATATAATTCTTTTTATCGTCGAGGACATTCCTCTCCACGAAATGGAGCAGATGGTTGGTTGGTGGTGCGTCGCTTTTGTTTAGTAGGATGCGGGTGGCATTTAAGCATTTCGGCTCGTGAATCCTAAAGGCAATTGTAAATATTTACATTTAAATTGCTAGCGCGTCACATATGGATGGGTCGGTTCTGTTTCGTAAATATTCTTCTAGCGCCTTTTACTCATGTTACAACCATAGCTTGGTTGGCTCTGGAAGGCTTGAGTAGGGAACATTTTGAAGGCTATTTTACCGTGCTAGTTTCCGTTGCTGATGGTCAAATAAATTAGTGTTTGTTAATTAATTGAAAATGAAACTCCACAATTAGTCAGGACAGTATTGCTACAGCGTACTATTTTAATAAGCGCTAGAAAGTCTTTCTCAACGATCGATATTTATATCGTTGCCTTCGATAATAATCATATATTTATACGAGCTAATCATTGCTGTACCAGCGAGACCGTTCTTTCACCTACAAACCCTTATCATGTAACTTTCTCGGGTCAGACAGACCATTAAACTGTAAAAAAAAATCTCGCGACATTAGCAGCCCACTGTTCCCTGCTTCGGCCGTTCCGATGACTGATTCCGTTCGGCGACTAACTCCGCGATCTCCCATACTCTTTTTGCTGCCTTTGTGCGTTGTGCGGAGAGCGAAAGTCGGCAAACTCAACATGAACCTTCCTATGCGCTGTGCACCAGTCGGATGGCAAGATGCGGGAAAGCGGCTTTATAACAATAGGCCGGCAGCAATCAAACATTGCTTACCACCGTCATAAAAAACGGCGCATGATTCTACGGTTCACGGGTGCAATAAAGCAAAAGTAGCTGCTACTCGGGAGGGTACCCAAAGCAACAAATGTAGGGAGGAAAAGGAAAAGGGTCTTTGACAAACGTGATCAATCGGTGTCTAGGAATGCATTCGCTCGATATGATAGGGGAGAAGGTTGCATCGATTCGTTAAGCGATGGTCGATTAATTTAATTTTGTTTCCAATAAATCAATCAATACGCTTTGGACCCGAACCGGAATTGGCCGCCCGGGAGCGGCTTCCGAGATGGCCTGAGGGTGAGCATCTAGCAAACCGCCCGTATAGGAAGTTTGTGAACCTATGACACGACCCCTGAGGGTGTTCGACCGCATCTTGTATGCGTTGCCCTTTTGCTCTCAGTTTAGACACCTAATAAGAGCCACAAACTTCCACAACAGGCTTTCATTT
>AXCM01001257.1:0-46102 GCA_000473375.1 Anopheles culicifacies
TTGAACGACGGGATCGCCCTAACTAGCGAGGCCCCTGGCCACTGCTCTCTAAATACCTATCGCGACGGACGAAGCTGACGAAGCTGGAACTGTCCGAATCTGCTTCGAACTTCGAGAGGAAGATGCTCAAGAATGATGTTTGGCCTCGTATGCGTGAAAGGACGAGCTGTCCTCTACGAGCTGTCCGAAGACCTCACCATCGTAAAGCGAATTAGACTCTGCAAGCTCCGACGGGCTGATCACGTCATGAGAATGACACCGGACGACCCAGCTCAAACAGTTCTTTTAGGCCGTCCACACAGACAGAAGAGGTGAGGAAGGCGCAAACTGAGATGGAGTGATGGCGTTGATGCGTCCTCCAGAACGGCCGGGATAATGGATTGGCAGACGACGGCGCTGGACCGCGAGCGGTATCGAGGATTGTTGCAGCAGACCAACATCGGGCCACCCCCAACTAAATATAAGCCCCAATGAATATAAGCTGCACACTACTTAAAACGCTTATTGATGCCATATTTAACGCTCTTAAGTGCATCTTCTAATCAAGGAATAACAACGGTTTAATCCACATTCAACATCTTCTTACGGTATGCACGGTAAGCAAACACTGCCAGGTCTCACATTCTTGGGTGCTGGATCAAACCCGGCCCAGGAATCTCTATTGGTTTTGTACAATATCAACAATGTGCTCGAATGGTTAAAAATAGTGCACAGATGTCGTAACGACCGGTGGTCAAGCTTGGGCCCCCCCTTTAGCCGGACAGGATCGCTTCATTTTCGCTTGACTGCAGTCGATCAACAGTGTATCAATGAAGGGACGACCGATTCCAGGCCACACAACCACCACCACCATCACTACCACCAAGACTTGTGTTTCAATCTATAATGGATAGACGATAAAGATAATATCACCCGAGCAAGAGGAACGATACCGCTCACTACTAGTTGATGGATTGCTGGATAATTGAACGTGCCGATGATGTTGCTACTGCTGTTGCTTTTCCAACCTTCGAGACCACCCCCGCCAACGCTAACATGTTACCCGGTGTGCTCGACTCATCGCATATAACAGCCAGACAAAACCGGGTATATGCAGATCGAGACGGTTCGCAACATCAATACCCTTTTGCGAAGATTGTGGACTTTGTTGGACGTACCGGTTGCTTCGGTTTCCTATCGAACGATGACAACACAACAATCGCATTGCTTCCGGTTGGGATGCTAGCATTGGCAGACTGGGTTGCTCAAGTGGGCCCATAGAATGCAGTTTGCGTAACTATGTCCGAATGTCTACAGTCCCGCCCTCCCAAATGCTGGCCGGTGCTGGTTCCGTACTCGGGACATGAAACGTGCAGCAAGCTTTATCGCCCGATACACTATTCTGACGAAAGCTTACGCTGTAATGTTTTGTTTCTCCGTACTTGAGATATAACTGAGTAATTCGGACCCTTTCAGGAGTGTAGGAATTTCTGATTGAAATATTTAATAAGCCACATTGCTTTACCGGAAGAAATCATCCTTTCGGTCGAAAAAACAAAACCTCTCACAACCAAACGATACAAGTAAAGATTCGTTCCAAAACTATTGAAGTGTGTGTTCAGACATCTTACAGGACTCGTACCCATCAATGGAATTCCACTGCTGCACAATGCGGCATGATAGCAACAGTCAGGCAGGTGATGGATGTGTTGATGTTTTTCCAAACGTCAACTCCCGCTTCAAAAATCAAAGTGTCCTCGAAAAGCCAACCGGATACCGGATTTCTTCCCCGACCATGACAACCTCCGCCCGAATGAGATCGGAAGCCATCCATCCGTCCGATTGTCATGGGTACGGTGGCAGGTGTGTATTTGCGTGCTTCCAAAACCCATCTTCACCATTTGTGCACGAAATATTTCTGTTTATCCGGCGGGAGCGATTTTCTAGCCGGTTTTTTGGCAGCTCCATTTATCTTCGCCCCAACTCGCCACCCGTGTACATGAAAGGAAGCATTCAAATTCTATGCCGTGCTTGAGAGATCAAGATACAACCGTGAGTGTGTGAATTGTACGATGTTACGTGTGGAAAGTGGTACTATCTCGAGGTTTGGATTAACCGCACACAAACACAGCATGGAAGCGTTTCATAATTCTCGCACTCGCGCGCGTCTGCATCCAATGTTCCCGGTGAAGTGGTTATATCTCCACGTGAGGGCGTTGATGGTGGACGATGAATAAAATATTACCCATGTATCAAAACATTTTTCATCTAACCATCCGAAACCAGTAGTAGTAGCAGTGGCAGTAGTAAGTTGTACATGCTGACGAATGAACTCTGAGTCGGATGGCGTACAAACAAGCGAAATTTCACGTAACTCCCCCACACTCCTGTCGTACAATCGTGTAAACTCCTCCAGACATCAGAGATGATGAGCGAATTTGCTGGAAAACATCGTACTGCAATGTGGTGCCACCCATCCGGAAGCAACGAAAGGATTACGTTTCCGGTGTGTGATTTCCCTAGCATTCTACGTAGTACAGACCATTAAACGTAAAAGCGTGGCAAGTTTGGATGAGTTGTAGTGTTTCGTGTTTCGCTGCGTTGGAAAGGATTGAAGCAAATATTTTAACAGAAAGCGATATGTTAGTATTCAACGGGCGTGCGTGTTGTATTATGCAAGACAAGCGTATGAAGATATAAAAACAAGTCGCAAACTGTGTATAAGACTTATACGAAGCTAATGCTTTGCAGTAGTTTTAATACAACAATTTTAACTGTAACATTAAGAAGTATCGATGTAATCGATTAAAGTACGATCGATAAAAGTAATGGATCGTATTTTAGTTATTGGGGCGGCTCAGTGGCCGGGAAGAAAGCGTCGCCGGTCTATGAACAAGGCCGGCCGAGGATCGAATCCCATTTGGGCCGTTTTCCCCGTATGCAGGACTGACTATCCTGTTGTGGCTACATTCAAGTCACAAAAGCCAGAAATGGCAGGCCAAGACCTCTCGAAGTTTTAGAGCCAAAGCAGAAGAATTCTAGTTATACAAAATGATTTTAATTGCTCTCCGGGTAATGTGTCATAACGTAACGGAAGACAAAAACGTGAGGAAAATGGAAAACAAAACACGTCTATAAGTTAATTTACTTGCAACTGTCTCTAGTTACTTCAAAGTATATTTTTCATTCACTAATTTAAAGAAAAACTTTAAAATTATCCATTTTACTCAAGCCTAAATTCAACTGCCCATAGTGAACGAAGCAAGGCAAACTTACAAGAGATACATTCCTACCCCTCGGAAAAATCACTATGGTTAAATTTGTCAATGCTTCCAGTCAAAATTTAATTATTACTCTAACATCACTTTGGCTTTATATATAATAGCTAAGTGGAGCTTAAAAGCTGAAAGATCTGTTTCAACAGATGCAAGATGACTTAAGAACAAATATCTTATGTCAAACAAATGTCTGACAAATGGTGTAGTGCTAGTATTATAGTTACATACTTCTTTTTTTGTAGTTCTACAACCTCGAGAGGTCTTTCCCTGCTATTTCTGATTTTCGTGACTTGGTCAGTCCTGTTTGCCCCCTTTAGAAGAGCGGCGCTGCAATGTCCTCGACTACCGAGTCGCTCCATACACTACAGAATCAAAATTATATTTAAAAAATATGCTATTGTTTTCATATTTCGATCAATGTGAATGATGTCAAAATTAGTCAAAAGTTAATTAAAAATAAATACATTATTAGCAATTCTTTCATAAAATATAATCTTCAACAACAAATTCTGGTAGTATTTGGGTAAACTTGAAATTGAAATATTGTTTTCCGATTGTTCCATAGTGCCAAGGTCAACTGAATGACAGAATAGGCAGAGAAAGAGATAACAAATTTATCTCGCTATCTCTTTTGTTCGCAAGCAGGTGCCGAAATCTGGCGAAGTTCTTGCTTTATGCAATTGAGTTGTTACTATTAGTATTGTTTTTCCGTTCGCTGCTCGCTGATAACAGTTTCTAGCCGAATTTGGGAATTATTCTGCAATCCATCGCGACGAATTGCGTGAATAAGTCTAGTGCATTTCTACTGTTACCTACTCACCGCTTCGAAGAATCACCATGGGTCGTAAGTTCTGCGTTGGAGGCAACTGGAAGATGAATGGCGACAAAGCCAGCGTCACCGAGCTGTGCAAAACGCTGTCCGCCGGTCCGCTCGATCCCAACACCGAAGTGGTGGTCGGTTGCCCCGCACCCTACCTGTCGCTGGCCCGCTCGCTGCTGCCGGAAACGATCGGTGTTGCGGCACAGAACTGCTACAAGGTGGCCAAGGGTGCGTTTACCGGTGAAATTTCTCCGGCCATGCTGAAGGATCTCGGTCTCGGATGGGTCATTCTGGGACACTCGGAGCGACGTGCCATCTTCGGTGAAACGGATGAGCTGATTGCCGAGAAGGTTGCTCATGCCCTTGCCGAGGGGTTGAAGGTCATCGCCTGTATCGGAGAGACGCTGCAGGAACGTGAAGCCGGTCAAACCGAGGCTGTTTGCTTCCGGCAGACGAAGGCTATCGCCGCCCAGGTGAAGGACTGGAGCAATGTGGTGATCGCTTACGAACCGGTGTGGGCCATCGGCACTGGCAAGACTGCAACGCCGGAACAGGCACAGGAAGTGCATGCCGCGCTGCGAAAGTGGTTCACCGAAAACGTTTCTGCCGACGTTTCGAATGCCATCCGTATCCAGTACGGTGGTTCGGTAACGGCGGCCAACTGCCGTGAGCTCGCTGCCAAGCCAGACATCGACGGATTCCTGGTGGGTGGTGCCTCGTTGAAACCTGAATTTATCCAAATCGTCAACGCTAGACAGTGAGGCAGTCAGTCTCTCGAGAACCGTTCGTAGTGTAGCGGGAAGGTTCATGCAATCGCGTGCGCCCGGTGTCGTCATGTTTCGTCTTATTTTAAGTTTCTCATTATGCTCGTTGTTCACACGCACTGAACAGGTTGTTATGTTTAAGCACCAAAACAAAGAATGATCTATTCAATAAAAACATGTCCTAGTGAAATGTGCCGTAGCCGAGCGAATGTTTTACTCGTTCATCTCCACGTTGTCGTAAATGTCTTCGACGCCTTCCATAGCTTTTAGCTTTTCTTTCAACTTTTCGTACGCTTCCATTGCGTCGGGGTTAAGTTTGATGGTGGATTTGGGGAAGAATGCATGCTCGCTATGTTCCACAGAATAGCTCAATTTTTCTAGTTCTTTTTTCACCTTATCCAAATCCCGCGGATCGCATAAAAACTGAAATAGAACAAGTGAATATTATTATCAACATCACCGTCACGTTTCAACCTTCAATCGTTACCCTTATCAGTCGACTGTTTTCATCCATCACTTCGATATCTTCGGCACCTGTTTCGATCGCGTGATCGGTGCACACGGAAAGCAGATCGTCACCTTTCAACTCTCCCGGTGCAATCGCCTCAACAAATCCTCTTTCATCAAATGCGTGCATAGTATCGAAGAATAGGGAACTGAAAGCGAACGTAAAATCAGCAACAGAATCTACTTCAAGGAAACGTAAACTACAGTACTCACAAATTCTTCCTCAAAATTGTTGCCATCTCCATCTTGAGCTGAGCGAATCGATCGGTGTACAGAACACAGATTACATTCACCTGATCGAGGGCTTTAATTTCGAGTGTATACTTTTTAAGCTCTACCGACTGTGTAGTACACTTCTTCAGTATGCCTTGAATAGTAGCGTTGGGCATGTTTTTCTTGAGCGCCTCATCAATACATGCCCGGAGCACATTGTTTACCGCAGGATTCGGTCCTCCAGCTACAATAAGAAACGTGTATAGTACGCTGTTTTCAACGTCGTTTTGAATGCATACTTACCTTGCACAGCAAGCCGTATTTGCCGAGCAAGTTTAATAAATAATACCGCCTTTCGTCCATCGTTTAAAGCCTTCACGTGCCGTATGTTTTGCCATTTGGAGTGACCGGCATAGAGGTTTGATCCTTGATGAATACACCGCAAATTATGGTACGTTTGGAGTGATGTTTTCACTGCCCGTGTCAACCGCCCAACAGTGGAAAGCATCATCCGAAAAAAAGCGTAAATGCTTCTGGCTCGTTAACGTATACTTTTTTGGTTACATAAATCGCGACTTTATCCGGCAAACGTTCTGAAGTGTTGTTGTTTACAACGTGATGCTGACAGCCCGTTTGACAGCCCTTTTGACAGCGCGCTAAAGCTACAGTACGTCTCAAAAAATGTACAATTTGTGATTTGAATGCTTGCAAATTTGAAAAATGCATCGAAAATCCTTATTTAATTCCACAAGACACAAAAATATATGCTAAAACCATTTGTGACAAGTATTTTTTTGAATATTACAAAACACTCCTTTACAAACATCCAATAATCTACAACAAAGAAGCAGGCAAGGGAGAGGAACAGCACAAACGCGTAATCAGAGCTTTAACAACCGTAGACAATGATTTCGCTTATCATTGGAACTTGATGCAGCTAGCAGTGTGATCTAAAGTGCTATCGGTTGTGCTTAATTATTCCTTTCACTCATTAGGATGTGTCCTAAAAAATTGTGCATTTTAACTATAGTAATTTTGTTGTCAGGCAGCATATCAGCATCGAACGACGAACATGGAGACACGAGCAGTTCGTTGAAGATGCACATAAAACCTCAAGCACTTACAACCAGCCTTGAAATAGCTGCTAAGTTTACACTTCACGTGCAGTAAGCATGATGTGGTAAGATATGAATGCAAGCCACTTATTAAAACTTTCTCCATTCCACAGTTGTTGCAGTGATGATGAGCAAAACCTCACAATTACTTGGGACGTGGAAGAAGCGCTCGAAGTTCGTCCTACATCCATCACAATAAACGGATGCAATGAAACGAGCATTAGCGTAGAAGTATCATCCTCCCAACAAGGACAATTTATAATCCGTCCCATAATCATCTCCACTGACCCAGTCAAAGACAATGACCGTCTGTTCGTGCTGCTAAAGGTAGCCAAATATCGCCCGCTGATAATAATATCGATGCTTATTGGATGGACGTACACCGTGTGTTGGACGATAGGAGATTACTTTCAAGCATGGACCAGCTACCGACGTAAAAGCGTCGTTGGATTGAGTTTCGACTTTCTGTATCTAAACATTGTTGGCAATTGCTGCTATGCAACGTTCAATGTGGTTCTGTTCTCGAGTGCATTCATTGAGGTATACGATATTTTAAGTTTTACTGAATTGATTTGGTCAACGGCGAACTTTTGCCTTTTAGGAAGAATACTTTAGACGCCATCCATTTGGATTGAATCCTGTTGTTGCGAACGACGTGGGATATGCAGTGCACGCCGTTTTTGGAAACCTTGTCCTCATTGTCCAGTGTTGCATTTATCAAAGTGGTGGTAATGTTATCTCAACTGCTGTGAAGCTACTCATCTCCGGCTACATCATGATGGTGAGCGTGTTCTGCATCGTGACGGTCGAGCAACAGATGCATTGGTTGGACTTCCTGTACATACTAAGCTACGTGAAGCTGTCTACAAACCTGATCAAGTACATTCCCCAAGTCTTCATGAACTATCAACGTAAAAGTACGGAAGGTTTCGCTATCTCCAACCGCTTGCTGGATATGGCCGGTGGTGTGCTGAGCTTGACGCAGATGGTACTAAACGGTTGGAACTACGGTAAGAACATAGAAGCGTTTGTATTAGAACTAGTGCATACCGTACTTCATGTGTATGCTTTCTTTTTTCCATTCAGATGACTGGCAATCCATCGTTGGAAGTCCGGTAAAGTTTGGTCTAGGAATCGTTTCCATTTTTTTCGATATAATATTCATGCTGCAGCATTACGTTTGTTACAACAGCCATAAAGGAGAGCCAAAATAAGTCAACTCCAAGAAGCAAAACTCGTACTTAAAACACCTCCAAAGCAAGCATCATGTGTTATTCTAACGCTCTGAAAGATTCTTGATGCTCGCAGTGAAGATGGTTGCGTTGTCTGCTCTTATCGTATTGGTTTATTTTATCGCATAATACATATTTGTCCAGACTGCGTTGGTGATGCTCGTCTTCGCTAATCTCATCTGGCGCGATTTATTCGTAACAATGGATCTGCTTATCGGACTTCATCTGAGGTAGTTGACGGAAGCAGCACACTGTTGCATAGCTCAGTGATAAACTGATACTCCAGCAAGTTAGCTGGAGTTTCGCACGCTCACACATGAACGTCCTGTGGTGGTTGTCGTTAGGAGTGGTGGTTGTTGGAGCGAGTGCACACAATGTGTCCTTATCATTCCTACCACAATCGGTGGTATTAACGTTTGGTGAAACGGGAAGCTTTACCATCGAAGCCAAGTAAGCACCGCCAATCAAAGTGGCATAAAACGAATCCTCAATTTTATACCTTCTTTTTGTCAGTGGATACGCATCTTCGTCCTTCGATTTGCAATTGTACTGGCCGGAACATGAAGCAATACAGACAGCATCCAACCAAACAATTCCATTTAAAATGGGTTGGAACAATCACACTGTTCCCCTGTTAATAGAACCAATAAAACAGGGACGCTTCATTGTGCAACCGAGCATAGAACCACCGGGAGCAGTTGATCACACCAGACTGTTTCTATTGATCAAGGTGGCTATGTATAAACCGCTAATGATCATCTCACTGTTGGTTGGATGGGCTTACACTGCCTGCTGGTCAGCCGGATACTACCCTCAGATATGGTTAAACTATCGCCGTAAAAGTGTAGTCGGTTTGAGTTTCGACTTCCTGTACATAAACATTGTCGGACACGTTAGCTACGTGCTGTTTAACGCTTTTCTGTATTGGAATAGCTTTATTGAGGTAAGTTCTTTTGCGATTTCACTCTTCAGACATTCAGTCTAATCACTCGTTTTGGTATAACCGTCACTTAGGAGGAATACTACCGAAGACATCCCTTCGGGCTTAATCCGGTGATTGGAAATGACATCGGATTCGCGGTACACGCTGTCTTCGGTACCGGGTTTACCATTTTCCAATGTCGCATATACGAAACAGGAGGCAACAGTGTCTCGAAACCGGCGAAAGGGATCATCGCCGTCTACCTCACGATCGTGATCGCGACGATGAGCTGTGCGTGGTTCAATGTGATGCATTGGTTAGACTTCTTGTACGTGCTGAGCTACATTAAGCTGTCCACGACAATGATAAAATATTTCCCGCAAGCCTACATGAATTATCGCCGCAAAAGCACGGAAGGGTTCGAGATTATGAACCGGCTACTGGATCTAGCCGGCGGCCTGTTTAGCATACTTCAGATGGTAATTAATGCTTGGAACTTTGGTAAGTGGTAAGATGTGCCTGGGTGTCAGAGTGTTGCAAACGGTTGGTTTATAAGCAATGTGTTCTCTTTTTTTTCCAGACGACTGGAATTCCATCGGAGGAGATCCGGTAAAGTTTGGGTTGGGTGTTTTCTCTATTCTATTCGATCTGGTGTTTATGTTTCAACATTATATTCTGTACAGGTGAGCATCAATTTGCACTACCGACTGTTACGACACGTTCTTAATCGGTTTGTTTTTCCTTCTTGCAGGAAAAGAAATATCAAAGCACCGGTAGAATTTCCTATGTTGCCCAAAGGTTCTTGATAGTTTGTCTCTGTGAGTAGTGTACTTTTATTTTAATAACTCCTTCAATGTAGTTAGTTCTATTGGCAATGCGAAGTTTGTCAAATAGCTTAGTCCGTAGTGCAAGACACAATCATACACCGGAGTTCAAATCTCAACTAGTATACTGTCATCTTAAACTGTGTTCATGATTTTTCTGCGGAGAATTTAAGGTAGGCAGCCAAGTCTCAGGTCGAAATCCTTTTTGCTATAGAATAGAATCGAGTTATGAAAGAGGATTTTATTTTTAAAATACCAAACACCCGCACTGTATGTTTTGTTTTTCATGGTATATTTCACAATACTTTACAATACATTGATACATCGCTGGCTATTATCATGCATTTCTCTCCCGTTCCCTTCCCTCCCACTCTGCTCCTTGCTTCTCTCGTACGTTCCAGCTCCCTTCCGCTTCGATAAATAGGGTCCAAGGGTTTAGGATTCGGCAGCCCTTTAGAATGCATTCACTTATGCTATATACATGAAGAACTATATGACACCTATTCGGTATATTCTCTATTCGAGCATGATGATTGATTATGAATAATACATTTATTCGACAGCGGTCACTGCATCATCTCCCCCCCGTTCGACTAATGCTTTTGTGCGTCTACTATTATTGTCAACAACATAGCTCCTTGTTTGGTTTTTATTCTTTCCTTCCTATTTAGCGCACTTTTTTTAGAGCCCGTTCAGCAACACGTGTATGTTTGTTTCCGCTTCCGTGCTTTCGCGCAACGCTAACGCCGCGTCACGTTGTGTCTCCGTCACTAGGTTCTACTACTGCCTATCGTTCTAACGATACTGATCAACCAGTCAATAGAAATCAGGCCTATGGAAGCTCCGTTCGAAACAATGTTATATTTTTTTGTTTTTAAACGACAAAGTCTTTTCGCTATAATTTGAATACGTTTCGTGCAAATGCTAGCTTTGCTTTCAATTTTTTTAAAAAACTTAACAAATAAAAGGAATAGCGTTATGATTTTCTTTGCTAAAATTTACCAAGCACACCGATTTGTTTTATAGCGCCAATTGCTTATGCAATGTGGGAAATTAATGAATTTATCAACTTAATTTGCAAACAAGTGCCCTTCAACAGAACATAGTACGGTTCGATTAAAATATTGATATGTGCGTTTTCGTTGACCGAAATGTAAATTAATGGAAACTCGTTGTTATTTCTGCAAGGGCTAACAAGAAAACAAAACTGGAAAAAGGGTGTATTTTTTTGTAAATTTGAACACTGTTTACGGTGTCTGGACCTGTTTTGTTGTGTTTTTAATGGTTTCAGTATGTTTTATCCTTGCACGTGCACACACAAACAAGACCTGCTTTACTACTATCGTCTGATGAGCTGTGTGACCTTACTCAAGCAAACACTATTTCGCTTGTCGAATAAAAAATATTGATGGGAATGTTTCTTTACATGGCTTAATTAACGACTTTTGTTTCCTTACATAAATCTCACTTATGACACGCGATGCTTTCGCCAATGAAATCAATTTAAAACTGACGTCAAACAATTAAATCATGGTACAATAATACAAAACATAAAAAAAACAACACAATTACATGTTAACAGCCTTTAGCAAGGATGGTATAACATATAAAAACATCAAGGATCGTTCTGAAAATCCTTCCATGGTTTCTCGCTCGGCAGCACTCGTCCCTTGGAATGTGGCGTTTCTTTGTTGTTTGGTCGAGATTAAAGAAAACGGATGGTAAACTTCGTTCGTGTATGATGCGTGTTTGTTTAAACCTGAGCTGGTTTGGTCTTTCCTACGACCATGAGCATTTTCTGCAGGAACCGTGTTAGACCCACTGAAAAGGAAACAAGTTTAGAAGCATAAGCGAAGGTGTGATCTCTATTGTGGTTAGAAAATGGTATTGTAATTAATATGGTGCTAATATAGTGTTGTAGCGAAGTGCTGATCATGGTGCGAACATTTTTACTCTCATTTTGTATTTAAATTTGTTTTGTGCGCATACGAAAGTGGTACGAAATAGGTGAATATATTTATAGAAATTGTTGAGAGAAATGGAAGAAGCCACACGTGTGAAGGGTTTAATTAATTTAGTAATCTTCATCAACGTTTAAGAAACCTTAAGTTGGTCTTCCATCTCCTCAAAACATGCAAACTGATTAGAGGGAAAAGTAAATGAGAAAGTTTGAACAAGTCGCAGAAAAAAACACACGCCCAAACAAGAATAGTGTTCAAGTGTTAGTAAAATGTTACAAACAAACGAAAACCATACGTGTGTACTAAAACGATAAAACTAAAAACGATAAAAACCTTTTCGCGTTTATTTCTGTTTTGGCCGCACCACCATCATTAACTTTTGTAAACTCTGCGTAAATCCACCTGCGAAGACGTTTCCAAGTAGGAAGAGAAAGAGAGAAAAAAGAATCGATAGAAAGAGAGGTAGGTTTGTTGTTTTTTTTTAGCAAATAAGGAAAATAATCGATTTACTACTATCAGAAAATATTCTAATGCCAATTATGTATAAAAGGTGACGTCTCAAACGGGATGGGAAACGGATTGCAAAGAAGCTTCTACGAAAAGCTTGTCTTGGTAGAGGATTGGGTTCTTGTTGGATAGGAGTGGGTGAGGAATGAGTTTAAAATTTTCCCAGTTTATCAAACGAACGCAATCATGAACGCTTGCCAGCACGCGCTTACCCATCGTACGGTTGAACCATTTCGGTTTGTTTCGCCACGCGATAAATATGCAGTAGACGGGAATGCTGGAAAGAATCATAAGACACCCGTAACCCGTCTCCACCGGGCTGGCAATCATTGGAACGACGGTGACGAAAACGGTGGCGATGAGGTACAGGATGGGGAAGATGAGATTCACCTTGATCGGACGGTTCAGTTTCGGTTGCTTCCACCGTAGCCACGGGAGACACAGAACAGCGGCACCGATGCTTAGCTGCAATTAGAGACGAGGGAAGTGAAAGACAATTCCAAATCAGTATCCGACAGCGCTGGAGTTTGGAGCAAAGAAATCACTCACCCAAGTGGCAAACCCGACGTAGTTAATTAGTGCGAATATGTCCGACACCGTCAGATAGAGCATGGACAGGAGCGCCATTATCAGTACGGCGGGCGTCGGCGTAAGGCGCTGTATTTGGATCATGGTAAGAATTTCCGGCATCTGACCTTCGCAGGCACCGGCATAGAACAGCCGGGAGGAGGTAAGCAGAATGCCGTTCACCGCACCGAACGTTGACAGGGCGACAAACACTGGAAGAAATGGGCAATGGAAAGTTGTGCGGTGAACAGAAAGCCCCGGAAATAGCATAATCGTTCCCTGGTTGTGATAATCCACCAGAAGCGAATCGTAATTCGATCCAGCATGAGGCAGCAGAAAACCTACCCGGTATCGTCCAGGCAAACATGCCAAACACCCGATCGGCAAATGTGACTGCTACCGCTTCCGAACCGAGCACCTCCTCCGGCGACAGGATGGTGTAGAAGGACACGTTGGTAAACACGTACACGACCGTCACCAGCGTGCAGGAAATTGCGATAGCACGGGGCAAATTCTTTACCGGATCCTTCAGCTCCTCGATGATGAAGTTCAAATAGTTCCTGTTAAGGATTTGTTCAGCAAGGACAAACGCAATAAGAGGATTAGTGTGTCAGCCTGGCCTGTCTGCTGCGATCGTTCCAGCCCGGGGTACTGGAATCTATTTCTCATTACATCTCGTTCCACGCTTGTAACCCCCGGTGGACATCATTAGGAACGGGCGGTAATAACAAAACGCACCCGATGGATGGGAAGGAAGGAAAAGCAGGGGGAAAAGAAGAAAGCAAGCAAGGAACATCAACTTACCAACCGTTGTAGGCAAACAATCCCGAATAAAAGGACAATGCGAGTGATGTTACCTCCGTTTTGGTGTTATCGAAGGTGAAGTGTTCCGTGTTGCCTGCGGGCGAAAGAAGAAACGTAATGCAATCATACGGCACAAACACGACAGCATAACATGAACAGACAGATGTGTACTTTCTAGAGGACACAAAACAAAATAAAAAGAAAAGCAGATTGTTGCAGAAAAAAAAGGAAAACAATTATTAGAAAAGTGAAACTGCCAGCACGCACATGGCACGCAGGGCTTTGCAAAATGGACAAGAGATCTTAGAGACGACCGGTAATGTCGCCGGCACGCTCCGTCATAACGGTACACACCGGCCCGGTCTACATTTCCAGCAGCTATTATCAAATTTAACGTACACAGTATATATCGGTCAATGAACAATGGTCAACCGGACCGTCAAAAGTCGCCACAGAAGCATAAACTAAACCAGCTTAATTGAATGTGGGCTGACGACAATCCCGGCTGCTACTGGCCATGCGGCATTCCCGCCTATCCCAACCGTCGAGATGATCGTTTAATGCGACTGGCGTGCAGCTGTGGCTGAGTTCTTTGCTGCCCTAATCGTCAGAAGATGATCTCCGTCTGTGTTCAGATTTGTTGGAACAATTTTGGCAATTCCTGCTGAATGGATGCATTAAACTTCATTCCACATGAATGAATGTCCGGCTGTACTACCTCTTCAATGGTTTAGTTAACAGCATCACCGGTATGCATGAATGTATACTTCAAGACTTGTTACTAACCAAGACGCGACCAGTGGTCCGATACATTGTCACGCATTCACATTGCAATATTTCCTGTTCCTGACAGAAAGCCGATAAAGCTTCAAATCAACACAAACCCCTCTATAAGCTCCCATAGTAAATCCTGCTCGCCTCGGCGACACCTAAGGTTGCACCTCGAAGCATCAAAACAAACAAATAAATCTTCCATCCCGCTCGAGCCGTTAATGTTTCCACGTGTCGGTAGTGAAAGTTCGCGAAGCGCAAACCAGCACACCCAAGATCCCGAGTTCGTATTGTCGTCAACGCGTGTAGAAGCTGGCAGCATCCCCCCCTCAACCGAGAACACGCCACCGTGAGCTTGTTTTTGCATCGTAACAGATGCACCTGGCGCTACTGATTAATGCTAACCGGTGCGGTCGTACAGGCACGCGCTTGCATAACAGGAACATGCCAGGAACTGCGTCACTGCTCCGTACAGAAAAACTTACCCTGGAACAGAAAGTAGGCACCGGCACCGATGATGATGAACAGAGCGAGCAGCTTAGCGTAGGTGAAGATATCCTGCACGGCCGTAGCCCATTTCACGTCCCAACAGTTGATGAACGTCAGCACCACTGGGGTAGATGTGGGGGATGCGTAAGAGGAATGAAAGAAGGCAATTTAGTAGGCGCAAACAGGACATTTAAATAAAACAACAATCATGCTCGGGATCAACAATAAAACGCTAAAAATGAACGCAAGACAGCACACAGAACCGAAGAAGCCCAGTAGTATCTTCGCCGGTTGGGGATGCTGATTTGCATAAACGATCTAAATTCAATATGGTCCATAAAACGGCAACACGTCATTTGGACGGCGTTATAAAGATGGTGCGCAAATCCATCGTACAGTAGGCGGAAATTGATTCCAGTCCGTTCCGTAGGCGCTTGTCAGCATGAAAGGATAGTAAAGGATACAATTACAGGGATTACTTACGGATACAGCAGACGGCAAGAAGACGGGCCGCATCCTCTGGCGGTTGGCATTCGGGGAAGAATGGCTTCAGCACGTACACGCTGAACGTGAGCGCAACGATAGCCTGCGAGCAGGGCCGCACTATCATACATTCGATCCAGAGTCGGATAAAGGCCAGGAATGGACCAAACGTTTCCATAATGTACGCATAATCTGCGCCGGACTTTTTGATCATCGTGCCCAGCTCGGCGTAACAGTAGGCACCGACCTGCAGAAGAATTGGCAGAAGATTTGTTCTTAGTCCATATAGTTATAGTCCCATTTTGTTGGAGCTCAAGAATCGCCGACCGTTTCGTTTGGACCTTCGGATCACTCAATTTTGGCTTATTATTCAATCGTCTGGTAACGGTTTTGCTGTCGCGAATAAGTCGTGCTGTATTTGACCGGTTGTGGTTCTATTCTCGGGACGTTCTTGAACTCCCCTCCCCAACCCCATATCCCTCCGGTAGGTGAAACCGGTTGGTGGTCGTTAAAAAGTTGTTTTGCATCCCGCCACCATACGGTGGACCGCATCGGGTCGTTTGGCAGGGGACTACTTACCATCGAAAACAGGCCCGAAATGATCCACACGATCAGCGACATGTTGACGCTGCCGGTGTTGATGAGGACACCGGTCGGCGAGACGAAAATGCCGGATCCAATAATCGACCCGACGATCACAGTGATACCGTTGACGAGTGTCATTTTGGGCTTGAGCACGATGTCGCCGCCACCATCACCGCCACCGTTCGCTTCATCCTTTGCACTTTTGAGCGAATCCTTGCGCTGCTTCATCTCGTCCTTGTTAAGCGCTTCCTCCTCCATGGTTTGGAACGATCTCAATACACACAATCTAACAGGGCGAGATGAAAGAGCAGAAACCCGTACGGAAGACGTAAGTAGACGAGCCGCACTCACGGAACGTGTATCACGTATTATTCCTCCAAGCGTATCACAATCACCGCACACAAACACATATCATTACGCGTTGGACTAATGCTATTGTACGCTGATTATCTCAATCGCTATGCACACGAGAGTATATAATTTTCATCCACAGATCAAATAAGATGTATTACACTGTTGACAAGGGGGCAGGATACAATCTGGACGGTCAATCTGCTGCCGGTGTGATGGATGTAATGTGATAAACAATTAAAACCAGTCAAACCACTGCCGAAATAGCAACAAGAATCGGAATTGTAAACAATACCGATCCTTGCTCTTTCGACAATGCTGACGAACTGAACGTGTCAAGGATGCTCGTACGATGATGGCGGCTTGCTAGAGCTCATCGATCTCACTAAGTACGCGTGTTGGTGAAGGCTGATTAGTATGATCATAGAACAGGGTGATCATTTACGAATGTTTGATGAGTTTGTAATATTTGTTCTAATTTAGTTGAAAAAAACTTCCAACTGTATTTTCAGTTTCACCTCGAATAAAACATGCTCTAAAACCTCGTTTCACACGTCACAAACACCTGCATCTGGGTCTGTGTACACAGTACGTTTCTTTATCGACCAGAAACATTCTACCAATCAACGTACGCGACCGATCCCCAGCTCAATTGAGCTTCCGATGAGAAAAACTTCGTCAATTAAAAGACATCGGCTAATCGAAACGTGACGAAACACCTTCATACCGTTGCCCAACACATCTAACCGAAGGGCAAATTCGAGAACTACCTTCTAAGGTGCACGTGGGTCTTCACCCACCTTTTATTTTACGTGTTTGTTTAAACAGCTTTACTAACGGCGAGAGTGCGTTAAATGACCCCCATTTATGCCTTTGCCGGTGGTTTTTCTCTTTCAAAAGTTGTTGTTTCGGGATGGCTGGGACTCACACCGCACAGCGGAAAAGCCCACACACGCAACGAAGATGATTAACGTCACGCGGTTTCGCAGAGAACCCCGTGCGTGTAATACACGATCGCACGAATCGTACTGGTGCGCGTATGCAAAATTACTCTTGCGTAGCGTTCGATATGCGGCCTATCCTGAACAATGCATCGGTTTCCGTCGGGGAAGTTTTTAAATGAATCCTTTCTTCTTCCCGGTGGAATAGAATGGAAGGATTTGGAGGGCACAAACACCAGTACTGGTTTATAGGGAACTTTCAAGGTCAGTCTGTTTGCGAAAAGGGTACGAGCCGTCTCATAACAATGAGGGAATGGTGCGTAGTTGAAAACACATCCTTTTGTACTGGCCACACATACCTTCACTCACTTGTGTGTTTGTCCCACAGAACTAGAATGTTTCAACACTTTTTCTTGTAGCACAAAAGCTCTTTTAGATCATACAAAACTATTTTTCTGTTATTATCACTGGCACCAAACCGGACACTACAATATCGACACCACACTCATGCAGACGGCACACTGCACGCGAGCAGGACTTCGCGGGATTTTCCTTCCACTCCGGTCGAGTGTCGACATTCGAATGTTGCGAACGGTCCGACCGGCCGCATGTGCCTTTTCTAACGCAATTCAAACGTTCCAACGGGTCACTCACCAACGGCATCGTACGAGGGCACTCATCACGGAGCGACCTTAACTGCGTGCCACACCGTTCCTTACCTTCCACACCCACCCACTTCGGTCGGATCCGGTGATAACAAACATCATCTTCTGGCCACTATATTTTCGATCGAAAGAGGTGCGTGTTGTTGTTTTTTTGTTTATATCTTCACAAAAGTTGGTTCTGTGAGGCATGTGACGTGTGAGTTCTTCGACGCGATTCTTTAAAGAGTATCAGCGGAAAGGGTTTAGGAATCCGAGGTATTCTTTGCCACCCATTTTGCTTCGGGTGTTATATCACTTGAAGACAGCTCTGAATACGCTTAGGAGAACGAGTTTTGTTTAGAGTGTGAAGTTTATCGCGGGTTTTGGTTAAAGCTGGCCCGCTTGGGGGTGGGCAGATGGGTGGATATGTTTTCGGTAATCAAAGCTTAACCGCGGTGCGAAAACGTGTTGAGTCACGTTTGGGGCTTTTTACTCCCTGCTCGATCGTATGACCTCTAGGTTCGGTACGGGACACAATGTTTGTTTTGTTGTGTTTTTTAAAGCATGAGCCTTTTTTTGTTTGTCGCGAAGAAAACGTGCATCAAACGTATCGAATCGCATTGCATACTCCAGCTGGAGCTGGAGTTCTGCTTCTAAAAAGACTAAGTAATTAACACTTCTTCTGATTCGGTGGATTCCTAATTCCGAGTGAATTCTCGCTTTGTGTAACCTTGGTACATCGTTAGACCCTCGGGATGAGGTGTGCTATGGACTTGCTATGGAGAGTACCCCCAATGGGGCGCTTATCTGGGAAAAGTTCCTCCCAATGGGGAAGATACACATGCATTATCTCTTTGGGACCAAGTACATCCAGGATGCAGTGCTTTACAACCATCCATATACGATGATAAGCAACACTCAACCAAACATCGCTTACTCAAATAAACAGGACTAATTGTTGGCCAATTATCTCGTTTTACCCAGCACTACTGCGACATTAGCGGCGTTTGAGCCACCGCACAGCATCCTATTTCGTTCTGGATGCAATCGATTTTTTGTTTGCTTCTTTCACGTCACTCTGAATATTGTACTCCGCACTTCGCCCTCCCCAAAACGCCCTCAGCACCACCGTTCGTTCGTCACGTGATGACAGTTCGCAATGCGCTCTCGGGGAAATATTTGCCAATATTTCCTCCAAGCAGAAGCGTCCTCGTTCCAGTTTTCATATCACGTCACGTTCAAACACCATCCATAATTGATGAATCTTGAGCACACTCGAAATGATGGACCAATAATTGAACTGTTTTCTTCCTTCTCTGTTTGCACAATCGAGGCGCCGATTAGAGCACTGAGCGTTTTTCTTTTTTTAACAAACTTTGTCGGAGATCTTACTGCAGCAAAGGAAGGTTTTGAGGAATTCTTTACTATTTACGCATATTTCACAACGTTTCACTATGTTTGTACGTTCATGTAAACTACCTGCAATGAAATCACCCCAGCGAGGATGCTTACCGTTTGCGTTTTCCCGAGCGAATGACGGCCACCGTACCAGAGGGGCGATTTTCTGACGTCCAACAACTGTCGATCTGGTGGATGACGCGTCCTTGGTAGATGCGCGGTTGTAGAGGGGCGTTATCCTTACTGTACGCGAATCTCCGGAGACCGGGTAGGATAGATGATACCTTGCCCTACATGTACTGTACGGCATGACGTCTGAAGCAGTCATTCATATACACACACACACAGACTCGGAAAAGGGCGCATGCTCCATGGAAGCTGGAAAGCGTTCCTCGTGGGAAAGTTGCAAAGGGCCGGCATTCGTAAGGACGTATAACATCCAACAAACAGGAATGCGTTACGGTATTGCCAAACAGGCTGGGAATCCATCGTCATACATGGACAGTTTGAAATTGATAACGCGCGATGAAGAATACGTTGCCCTCACGCGTTGCTCCGTACGGTAACTCACCTCTCGTTTGCGTTCGCCCGCCAATCGGACCGCGCTGTGACCTTGTGACGTTAGAACGCTTCCCTGTACGGTCCTGTCCAGCCAACCCTGGATTAGTTTATTCACATCTGTGCATTTATTTTCGTACTCATTATCAAACGCGAGTACCAATTATCAGTATTGACAGCGGCGTAATTCGAGAAGAATGTCCCGGAACCGCCTCAAACCGGCCACCGGCTGCTGAAAGTTACTGCGAGTTGAACTTTAGCTCGTGCGTCATCTTCGGTCTGGCGCCGTCACGTCTTCCAGTGTGCGTTGGAGATGCATCCACTTTATCCGTTTGCTTGCGATGGAAGTGTTCGTTTAATTTGATCTTGACGTCGTGATGGCGAAGAATTGGATGCACCACGGATGCTGTTTGTGTGAGTGTGTCTGGGATTATGCTAGTCACATCACATCGATCGATGCACCGTTTCCAATAGGTTTAATGGCTGATGAAACTCATCCCGTGGCTTGCATCAGTTCCGAATGCAATCGTAACTATCGCAGCAGGGTGCTGAAGAGGGCGTAGAAAAGAGAACGGACAAACAGTCAATGTCGCCTGCGGTCATCAACTGTTGTAATGGGATCGGTTGCGGTTTCTAATGTTTTTTTCCCCAGTTCTGTGTGTTTACTTACGGAGCGTATTTTCCATGCATGCGCATAAACATATAATTGGTTGTGATTGCAAAAATTGACAACTTTGAATTACCTGAGAGTACGTGGAGATAAGCAGCATGTACAAGATAATAATGTCATTTGATGCACCTCGTTGATGGACTCACTTCTCCATCACTAATCGGTTTGATTGGAACGTACGTCATCATAGTGTGGCAAGTACCGCAATGGGGGATAAGTTATGGTTATAAAAATTCATTCATTACCAGTCGGCAAGCATCGATTTATTACCTTCCACATGTTGTTACGACACGATTAACGGTCACGGAACTTAGCCATTGCATCACCACCAGCTGCTGGAATCGGAAGCTGCAGCAAGCACACATGAATGTGCACGACTATAACGGTATCTACATTGTTTAGGTGTATTCTTGTCATCATAATGGAGAATTGGCAAAATTTAAAAAATATTTATCAACCTCAAAAACATATTTGATCAATTGGAACGTTCCTCAATCTACTGTACCAAACTAGAATCTCTTATGTCTCATGATTAACACTTTGTGTGCATAATCTTCAATATTGAGAACACTACTTGCCCCAGGTGTGTTACCCTATTGCGCAAAGCCACGATAGAGTTATTAGTGATCATTATCCCGACATTGACCGTTTCTTGATCGAAAGCTCAAGATCATTGTGGTGACGGTTGCCATAGGCAGCCACAGCTTTTCACTTTCATCCGTTACCAGGGCAGCAACGGTAAGCTGTTACGGTTAGCTGTACCATTATATCTACGACCACCTCAGCTGATACATGTCTCGGCCAGTACTTATCAGCTTACCATAAATCGCCACGGTTCTGCTGGGGGGCGAGATGGATGCACATGGCGCTGTCATGTCGTTGGTCTTCTATGTCAACAGAGACGAGCGAAAACTAAGCGACAGAACATAATTATCAACTGTAATTGTTGTGCAAATTACGCATCCAATTAAAGTTGCTACTATGCAAGCAAACCAGTAGTGTGTTGTCGTTAATAAACTGCTAACTGCTGTGATAGAAGGCGAATGTTGTCGAGGGATTAAAACTAATTTACATTAAATGATTTTTTTATCAGTTCAGTTTCGGCAGAATGACTCGTTTTAGTTTGGTAAAACGTTCTACGTATTTGCTTTTTATTTTATCTTCTACATGATACATTAATTTATTATATCCGTCAATAGTAAAATCATATTTTATTTAGTTTTAAACAAATAAAATCATTCCAACTTCTACAACACGAAAGGAAATTTAAAAATGAAACAAGTGAAAAATTTCACTCTTGCGTACGCATTGTTTCGGTTGAAATATTTCAACATTTTCCCAGGCAGCAAAATAGTATGCAACTTACTCTTAATAATGCCTTGTCAAGATGCTCACTGCAGCAGTTTACACACGATGCTTTACACAATCAAATTTTTATTACTTATAAAAAAATTTTTAGTAGTAAAAAAAAGTATTTTTGGGAGCAGTTTATTCTTTGCGAAATGAATAATCAAATTTAATGGGAACAGTATATTCGTAAATAAATAAACAATTTGAATGGCACGACAGATTTTCGTGGGGCTTTCATTAGAAGTTATCTGTGATACCATGCATACTAATCGTATTTCCAATTCTCTACATTTATAACAACGTTAAAACGATTCCTTATTCACTCTTATTTTTGAGAATAAAGCTAGATCGCACAATAGTCGTTCTGAGAATTTCATAAATGTATATATTTTTTAAATTACTACAGGATATGCCTAAGAGGGTTGGTTCTTTTAAAATTATAATGTTCCTTTTTAGATTTACAGACAAATGTAATTTTAACAATACAGTACGTTACAAAAATGTTCTTGGAGAACACGTGTCCCCTTGCTTCAAGAGTCGTTTATCACCTACCTAAGGTCTAAATTTAATTAGAAAGCGCAATGAAATAATATTTCCCCGATAAATCACATAATAGCTCGCCTTTGTACACACATCTGCATCTATCAGCATGGCGCGGCTCTACATTCTCACTCGTTGCGTACTCTTCACTCGCACTCACTTTCTTCATTCGCTCAGAATCGGTAATAAATGACAATCATCTTCATAAAAACTACCAAACGCACATGTGCACCGTTGGTTGTTACGCTTGGCTGGCAAGGAACGGTTAAACCACCAGATGAGCAGCATCATTTGCCCTTGTCTGTAACTGATCACTCCTAACAATTGCCAACCAAAGTAGTTGTGATTCCGGGATCGGTGTATGCGGATTGTTGCTCCTAGCACCAGTTCCTTTCGGTCGTTGGTGCACGTTGGATAGGCTGATGCGATGAGTTGCTGCTGTTTAACCGTTTCATACCACTTGATCGTAAATTTAGTTGATCGTTTTTCGGAGCTGCTGCACGACATAGTGTACTGCCGTTGTAGGCGTAAGGGTGACGATTTATCGGAACAATCGGCTTACAACAGCGAACTTACAACCGGCGTAGCAACAAGTGGGTCAACCACTGCAGCATTGGCACCGCCCGGGTGTGTGTTGACAAACAAGCCACGCTACGTCGTGATCAATGATACTGTGGAACTGGAGCCGTTTTATTACGACGTCGATCGACGGTACTGTGAGATGCTGCTGAGAGATCGTCCCGTCGGAACCTGCATAGTGAGACCGTTTAAGCTAAAAGTGAGTTGTACTACTGAGCGCTGGTAGTTTTAAGAAACAGTTCACAATTCATCGTTTTTTACTACAAACAGCACGCGACAATCCGGTACATCCTATCGATTCGTGCGGCCGAAACTTACTTCCATTTGTTCATTCGTCACGCTGGTAAAAATGGCATGTACGCCCTCGGGTTGGAAAAAGAGCACGAAAAACGATTCAAATTTCCCAGCGACATCGTACGCTACTACCAGATGAATTTCCTCGAGTGTACGCGAGCAAAAACGTCCATCAAGCTGCAGCTGCATCCACTACCGATTTCGGATCTTACAAGAGCAACATCGGCCGCAACAAGCGCAACTTAAAAAGTATAAAAATAAAATTTTATTTCCACAGTAAAAATACACCCAGAAAAGGATTTGCTATGTACAGTAACGTTGCGTTGGTGGTAGTGGTGTGATACTAACGTTTACTCGGTATGCGTCGCTAAGTGGCGACGACCGCTTTGTAAACACAGTGTCCATTCTGCATCAGTGCTGGCCACAAGAACGCACGGATAATGTCGGAACGCTTCTCGGATATCGGGTACCGTTCGTGCTTCTCCGGTTGCAGAAGGCCTGCGAGAGAGTCAGGTGTTAGAAATGGATGTACCGATCGGCAGACAACCCGCACACTTACCGAGCGTAAAATCCGTATCGAGGTAGTATGGGTTAGTTTGATTAACCATGCGCCACGCTAATCGAACACAATCGCTGATGTAGTGGATAAGCGGTATGCAAGCCTCCAGGCAGGGGTACTCGTGCAGCGTCGACAGGACCTGATTGGCAACCTGCCGTTCCACGTCGCCCATCGGGAACCGGTCGGCCGTCTCTTTAAGCTGTTGCCGCACCGCCCGATCCAGGGCGGCCGTGGACTCATCGTTTGCGTCCAGCACGAAGAGTGTACGGCGCACCTCCAGCACCTTGCGCTCCTTAAGACCGTGACAGGCACGGAAGGCAAGCTGAAAAGAAAGTACCCGACGAGGCGTTATTGCTGATCGAGATGTCTAGCGTGTCGGGTGTCTTGCCGCACAACTTACCACGATGATTGAGAACAGTATCTTTGCCTTTAGCTGATGGGCATGCTTAAGCTGAGGCAGCGAGTTGAGCGAATCCAGCGTGTCTATACGATTTTTGCTGTAGGTTACGCTGTACTGTCGTACCAGTTCCGAACTGTGCAACAAATGGAAGAAAGAGTATCATTAACACATTTCTCCACACCTTTTTCGACAATTGCAGATCATACTTAGTTTCGTCAATGTCGGAATCGGAATGGTAGCCATCACTGCCACCACTGCTGCACCCGTTGCTGGTGGGACTGCTCGGGGGTAGTGTTGCGATCGGTCCCATCAATCCCAGCACCGTGTCGCAGCCACGCGAATAATTCATCAGCAAACCGGCGGCCGGTCGTTCCTCGGTATTGGCCGTCGCATCAGTGCGCCGGATCTGGCCAACGCAGAACAATACCTCTTTATCGTTTTGTACCCGCTGGGACAGGTTCTCCACCAGCTGGGCTAGCTGCTTGAGGGCCGGTTTGTCCAGCATGGTCAGTAGCGTCTTGTTGTCGATCAACCGCTGCTGTATGTCACCGTACCCGATCGCTAGCAAACGCTGGTGGGAGGATTGGGCGGGATCTTGATGGGCGGTAACGGGGCTTAGCTCTTCCAGCTTGTGAATGGCAGTCTTGTACGTGTCGATGTGTCGCTGCAGCTCATTTTTGAGCGCAACGTGTAGCGATATGAGACTGCCGGTCTGGTCAGCCGTAAGCCCGTGCACGCCGAGTCCTTGGATTGCTTGGTCGAGTTGTTTCCGGCGTGCGAGAAGCGAATCCCTTAGCGATGGTTGCCAAATGCCGATGGCTTGGGCAAGCTTCATACATCGCTGCCGTAGTCCTGTCTCGTGCGGATTGCTGAACAACTTCACCAAATGCCACATGATCGCTTCACAGGGCACATCCGGACGTGGAGTGGCAACAACCGCATTTAGTCTGTACGCAGAAGGGAACAGTAGCATATTAGTTTCAGATATTTAGATTATATAAGCTATCAAGTTGTTTTAAATAGTAGTAATCTAAGCTGCCAGTAAGTGTTGATCTACATATGATTGAGCGCTTTAACTTTAACACCTCGCTCCATTATTGGAAGCAACAAATGATTAATGGTGTTGCTCGCCTAAAAAGGGTTTCTTACGCAGGTCAATTAACAGTACCTCGGATGCGTATGAATTGTTTTTACGCAGCTAATGAAACGGCAAAAGAAGTGAAAGAAGTCGGGAAAAAAATCCAATGTTCTTCAATTGATAACACATCCCGTTGGATCTTAGTCATGGTGTAACGAGCTTCGTGTAACGCTTCCATTATTCAACTTTGGCCTGTTTTTTTTGCTCACAATGTGTAACATATGCAAGAAGCAAGAAATAAACCTTTCCAACGAATAACAAAAAAAAACTTCAAGTTCGATCAGTAATTAAGGCCATCGTAGGCTATCCACACGCGCACTCTGATCTGATTTGCTTAAATAGCAATAAGCCGACGCAATTCAAATGGAGCGTACGTAGCAGAGCAATCTCAAGCATTGTGCATTTATTTTGTTTGTAGCCTAGTTTTTTTCTCTTTTTAAATTCCTCCAAACAAGTGCATCGTAGATCCACGCCGGTGAACCAACGAGATAGTTTCGAACGAATACAGGTCATTGGGAAACGTCTCAGCGCATTGGTTGGACCAGCTACAATTTCTCAAAGCATAGCACAAAGGGGGAGACGCTGATCATTTCAATATGCTGATCTTTGCTTAACGATCGATCGATTGTGTTCCGTCCGATTCCATATGGCTTAAAGCGGTCCCCACCATTCGGAACCGTACCGTTAACATTCAACATTTATGTTAAAGCTATTTTTTTTTTCTGTGTCACCACATTCTACGCCACTTTCCCGAAAAGCAACATGGCGGAGTTTTAATGATTCATTCGAATTGTTGTCGTCGTCTAACCGCCAACTCCGACGGGCTGCCCACATTCGACCGAACACACTGGTGGTTCAATAAGATCAGGTGCCAAAATTTGCTAAACAATCATCACACCTTCCGCCACAGGCTTCACGGCGGATTCGAGCGGATCATTTAAATGAGTGGCAAGATCGTGACAAGTGAAAGCAGTCGGTCGGACATGTAAAGCGTATTTTTCAACATAAACGTATTTTTTTTGTTGCTTCTCGCAGATGTTGTTACTATTTCGGGATACCGGCGGCTTATGCCGGAGGAGAAATTCCTCCAGATTCCAATACGCAGAAGGGAAGGCGATGTTAACGCACCACTAAGCATGGCCATCATCTCATCACGGCAAACAACAGTGAGGGAAAGAAAGGGAACGATAAACAAAGAAGAGAAGAAAAAACACCTTCGAATGCTGTCATTTCGCAAAGTCCTTTCGACTGACAAAAATCATAAAATCTTCACGGAATGCGAAACTGGCCAACGGTCTTGGATGGACACTTTCTTTCTGTTTAATTTATATCCCTCCCCGGTGCTCGGTGGCGGTGAGTTTGCCATCTCTGCCGCGAACTCTGCCGGCAGAACTGGTTTGACCTTACCTCGTACTGACTGGCTGTCAGTGTACGTGCCTCGCCGCGATACAACTTTTCATTTCACCTCCATTAATCAAATGTCCGATCGATAATAAATTGGCGAAATTGGCCATTCTACGGATACGCGCGTATTGGGGGGGGGGGAAAGGGGAAGCTACCCCATAAGGCTAAAGATCAGTAGATCGTTTGCCTATTGTCTGCTGTCCCTCTGGACTGATGTTGTGTGAATTCTCCAGCAATCGGTTTGTGCGAAGGGAATGCAAAAACACATATCACTGCTAAAGAGATGCCAAATCTGGAATCAGGTTCGAATGTCCAGAATGGTGAAAGTAGTATTATCGGGAAAACAGGTTCACGGGCGCACACGGCACATGGGGCCGTTTCGAAAGGACCGTTTTAGCACATCCACTTACCGATTGAAGAAGGACTCGAGCAGGTAGGTACTGTGGGGTAGTGCCTCGATCAGGATGTCCATCGGAAGCTCGGCTACGACCGAACGCAGTACGGATGGTCCTAGACGACCGACAACGGTGGCAGCTTCACGGTACTGTCTGCCCTCCGATAACAGCATCAACCGGCGCAGCACCTGCCGCGGGCTGGTGAACCCTTCACGCCCGTCCCGTGGTGGGGCGCGAATTCTTTCACGACTGTCCGCCATTAGGGGACTGGAGTTTTTTTTTTTATTTCCAAAAGCTGTCACTTGTGTTTGTTGCTGTCTCTCTCCCTGGATCTTGCAGTTTTACTTGAGTCTTCTGCCGCAGTTCGTTCAACTGAAACGGATCGTACGTTACATCCGAAACTTCGCCTAGAGTCCGTTGCGTTGTTTACACTTGCATCGAGGTGAAGGTTACACCGCACACAACCGAACGATTCGTCACGTTACACTCAATCACTGTGGGTGGGCGATACTCATCGATGGCTACAGTGCACTGCTGTATGCGCTCCTATCACTATGATTCACCACACAATCTGTAGCTTCCTGTCAAACTTTCCACCCAAAACTTTGTTGTAGCGCCAGCCTCCACGGCAATGGTTCTCACGCGCGGTAAAATTCACGGTTCGCAGAATCGAAAGGAGGCAGACCGCTCATCCGGACCAGTGTTATGCTAACACAATTCACCGACACTATTACATCACGCGCGCTACACTGTCCTCTGCACGGTGGTGCATCTGCAACCGCTGAACCTTTTGTGGAGCACACTATTTTCCTCCCCGAAAAGGCCTTGCCGGGTGAAAAATTTTCACAGCTCCACCCAATCGCCGCCCAAACAATCGCACGGATAAACACGGCACGTTACGGTAACGGCACCTGCACCTTGCGGTGACGCTGGTACGCGAACATGTCATCAAGCGGACGTGCTTTCCGTTTCGTGCTCCTTCTTCACGACCTCGTACCGCACCGGCGTGGACGGAAAATCGATTTCGCTCAGCCGTTGGGAAAGGGTGTTACTCCGTGAATTGGCCGGGTGGTCCAAATAAGTCGCTTTGCTGCTGCCTTCACTGTAAAGAGACGGGCGTTTGGAAAACGTAAAGAAAATCTTAAGTTTCTGTTTGATTCCATGGGGGAGGCGGGCGTGGATGGAAAATTGTTCGCTAACAGATGGGTGCAGAAAATGCAGAGCAGTTCAATTGTTAATAATAGGCTACAGCAAGGAAAATTGGGTCATGAGAGATGTTACGTCGGATTAGACTGAACGTCACCGGTGGGATACAACGTCATCTTTGGGACTAATATTGGAACTTTTCCTTCGTATAAATAAGATATTGGAATTAGTACACTCTGATAGAATATGAGCAAGTAGATTACAATATTGAAGAGAAAGACACAAATGATAGTGGTGGAATGAAATGGTGTCCTGTGTCTTGTAGGAATTGGTCTGCCTAAATTGGATAATCTTTGAATCATGACTATGAATTACACGCTTAGTCTAAAGAGTTTGAAATATGTACATCTTCTTCTTCTTCTATGGCTTTACAACCTCGAGAGGTCTTGGCCTGCAATTTCTGGCTTTCGTGACTTGAGAGACCCGTAGCAATAGGATAGTCAGAGCTGCGTACGGGGGAACAGCCCGAATGGGATTCGAACCTCTGTCCTGCCCCTTCGAAGACTGGCGCCGCTATCTCCTCGGCCACCAAGCCGCCACCGATTATGTTCATCAGTAGTAGTATAAAGGCTCAATGAGTATCGTAATATTAAACATATGGACAGAGATCTCGAGTCTGGAATAGATTTGCAGCTTGCAATAAGAAGCTCCAAATTCCACAAATGTCTTCATCACCTCCACAAAGTACCGTTGTCTAAATCGCTAACCAAGCGCCTAAGAATGTCTACATTCAATTACAATTCACGCATTCCATTATCCGAAACGATCTGACTCCACCATGCCGTGGGACACGAACTTTGACAACACGCGCCAAACGAACGATCGATTTGTCCCTCTCCGGCACTAAAACATATCCATTATTCACGCCGCGGGTCGAGTGATCGTGACCGAAGAGTTAAGTGACTTTATTTAGTTGCGAACAAGTCGCAGTCGACGAGCCGCACGGAAGATGCCAGGTTGAATGATCTTTTTCGATTGATCGGATTGCGATCGAACTGTGGCGGGAACGGTTTGGTACTTGATGGGATCGGATAATTCCAGCCGATCTTGAACTAGTTCCCAAGCGGACCGCCCGAGGATCGTTTAAGCACGCGCACTTAGTGATACATCGTAACCGGCACCGGTAATGCTTTAATTAAACAGCCCGCAATTGCTGCGAACGTGTTGAAACGTGTGGACGTGGATGCTGGTCATTAGATAGAACACTTTGCCCAGCTGCACAGAACAAAGTGTGTCCCACTTTCCGGGGCAGAACGGGTGGAGAAAATTCCCTGGGAAAAGCTCGTTGCTTGACGCGTACCGCAACATCCACAGCAAGGTGTCAAGACAATATAAATGAAACAATCATAACTCGCAATCACGGGCTGTGTGGCTTAACGTAGCGGAAGAAATCGATCGCGTCCCATAAACGTGGTAACGGTTAATTGATGAGTGTGTCGGTGGTTTTAGTCGACGACTGGGAAATGGGAACGCCTGGAAGGATAAGGCAGCAACGTCTTACTCATCGGAGAAGCGAAGGCCGTTAGTTCTGAGGCACGATGTCGTTGTTAAATCGAAGATGAAGCTGGAATGTTAATATGCATCTTTAGCATACTGACAATGTGTTTGACATTGGGGAAAGGGTCTCCAGCGTGTGATTTCGCCCAGATTCCTCGCTCGATAGTGTTCTCACGCCTACACCACCCACGGTGTGATGGTCGTACGATAAGAAGCCACTTGTCGCGGGCGGGAGGGTTCGATGTTTACAGTCTCGCTTCTCGTTGCTCTCCGACAAAGGGCTTCTTTCTTCAAAGCAAACACTCGATGAGTGAAAATCTTGGGAACTGGGCATGTGCGGAGTAATGGGGGAACGCGCACATTAAAAGGGCGACGAGTAAAACATGCGATCGGGTTATGTAATGCTTGTTCTTCATCGTCGCCGCATCATCGCGCCGGTTTGCTGATGGACCTCTCTTTAGCTTTTCCGCACAGTGATGCACCGTCGCGTACCGAAGCTCGTTACATCAATTACAATTACGGCAGACAACAGCAGCAACAACTAAAACCCCCTCCATACCGGACAGGATGGGAACGAGGACAAAACTGCTGCTGATCATATCGCGCTAACGGAATCTCGCATTTCGTCGTCCGGTTCTGTAGGCAGAAGCGAGAATTTTATGAGATGTACCGAGCGAATGACTCACTTACCCACTCAATAGCAACCGCGTTGGGTACAAAACAGTACAATTAAGTGGAGAATTTCCAGTACGGATGTATTTGTTTTCCTCCTCGTGAGCAATGCGCTACGAAAACCAGAAACATTCCACCGCACGAGGTGAAGCTTGTTCTGCGTCGCACGTGATATTAACCTCATATGCCACCGTCAACCGTACGGTGAGATTAAGCAACCGTCTCCCAATGCTCCCGTACACCGATGCGCTACAACTATTGCACGCATTGTTACTTAAATCACCTTAATTAGATTATCGAGGTAAGGCGTTTGGTGCAAACCGGCCCACTGACCCACAAACAACTGCACCCGGGTATCACCCCTGCCACCGATCACAAATCGTTTCGGAGCAGTCGAGAAGAAAGCGCGCACCCCTTCTGCGTGGAAAGTGTGATGATGAGCGAACCCTCTTTCACCTCGTTCAGAAATTGATAGGCTTCATTAGCATCATCGTTGGGGGATGGCACAAGATGGGCGAAGTAAAGAAAAACAATCGGTACCCGATTAGGTTCTCGCTATCACCCTGGGTGGGAATGGGAGCTTGGGGTTGTAAACTCTGTGTGTTTGGTTGCACGAAACCCACGGTTATTGATTTACGAATCCAATAAACCTATCACACGCAGCTCAGAAATAAAGCCTTTTCCTTACGCGAGGTCTGTGCTTTGCATTTTGAATGGCGCCTCCCAACTCACCCCAATTTTTCCTTCGCCCACCCCGTTTTTCCATCCGCTGTTGTTGGTTTTTTTCTTCTCCCGTACGAGATCATTAATCTTCGGAAGCAAATTTTGACTCATCGTTTATGGCAGCGTAAAATGGTGGTGATCGATGCGGTTTAATTTCCGTGTGCGATCAAAAAACGGGCCGGCCGTGTGAATGAGGTGTGCGAAAAGTGGATGCTTTGCATTTAAATTTCGATACACACCACCATTACCTTATGGGCCGAGGTTTTGCAAATCGAAGGCACACCGTACCTTACGGAGGGAGTAATTAGTAAAGTGTTACGCTCGCATTAGAGGTTCAAGCGTTCGGTTATGATGCAACTGGCCGCGGTAGGTTACCGAAACTCAGCGCGAACTTGCTCAAAACCCGGTAAATATGGCTAAACAATTTCTTCCAAAAAGGTAAATCGATACAAACGCTTCTAAACGGTTTGGCCGCAACAATCACGCGTGCTGCCTCCCGCCTATTTGCGACCCATTCACTCTCGCATCTCGTGTACAAATTGTGCAACATTAATCGGATGGTGCGACCTCCGGTCCCTTGCGCATTGGCGTGACGGCAGCACACTGCTTAAGATGACGAGGGGGCCGTATAATATGTGAAGCACGGGCACATTTTGCATTCGCCACGGTCCTAACTCACCGAAAAAAAAAGAAACATCTATAAAGGGTTTATTGTGCGTGACCAAGATCACTGAACTGAAGGTAACACGTGGGGATGCTAGATCGACAGCTGGGGAGGATAATTACCACCCCATTTGGCTTATACCTCTTCTGCATAGCTGAAGATGACGCGAAGATTTATGTACTAATGGACAACACGGGCGAGGAATTACGAAAGAATAGATTAAAACTAAACATTTCGCTACGACGGCTCCTACGGCCGAACCATCGAACCATATTGGAAGCGACGTAAGGAGTCGCCGGAAATAGTAAAACGGTTGTTTTTTTTTCGGACGTGTTCGATTGATTTTCCATCTGTCCTGTGGCTAAGCGAGTGTGAAGCCACACACAGTATCGGATGTAAGCCGAGGAAGGTATTCTTGCTCCCCGTTATCGAGAACATTGGTTCGGGAAATTGATTGTAATGAGATTTTTACCCTTCGGTTATTCACACATCTTGATTGACAGGCCATGTTAAGAAACGGTTCTACCGCGTTGGTTCCGGTGAGAGTTGTAAGAACAGAGCTTTCTCAAAGAAGCGGAAAACAAGCTTGAAACTCATCCGATACACGCAGAACAGGTTTACTAGTTTCATGCATTAGTCCAGCTTGAACTCAGCTCATTCTTTGGAACATCTTCAGGAGGATGAGGGAGATGCAGGTTTGTGGCTCTTAATATGGGAGTTTAGAGAAGAAGGTTTATAGATTTGAATGAAAAATCAATTCTTTTCACAGTTGTGTGCATAACATCAGCAGAATTTCTTGAAGACTACACGTCTTCCTGAAGACGTATTTGAAGCAAACACTCTTATTCTAATTTGAGCATAACTTCTGGAAGTGCTTGAAGTACTCTTAGAAGAAAATATACTAATATTGTTACGAACAAATTGACACAAATTCTGCTTGTTCTCTGTGACCTGTCAATAATGCAGTTCAACAGTTAAACGTGTTATTATAGACATCAGATCTTAAATGATAGTTGACCAACGCAGTCTGGTACTTTAGACATCTTTCCTCAGGAAAACGATATGAAGTCAGTGACGGGTCGAGCTCTTTGTAGGACCCTTTCGGAATGGCAGTTGAGGCCCCCAACATTATGTCCCCGCTGAACGACGAGGTCCCCCACTGTATGCAGTATCTTTGTTAGTCATAATAACAACATATTATTCCAACACAAATCGCTCCAATAGTGGAGCTGATATAATGAAGAAGCAGATTCAAACATTATTGAGGATTACAAATACTATAGATTTATCAGACAAATGTAATGCTTATGGTTCTCTTCTCTCAAAACTGAATGATGCTCTAGTTGTGTTACCGACTGTACTCTTCTCCACAACAAATCTTTTACATTTTTACGGGCAGCTCAATCTATCTCGGAAGCTCATTAGTGTGTAAGCGGTAAATGAACCCCAGACTAGTGGATATCACTGAAAGCTAATCTCTTGGCCTTTCTTTTACCTTCCCACTAATTCTTCCACACCTATCAGCAATGAAAAGAATCTCCAGCTTTCGGCAAAAAGGCACCCTCAACGGAAAAAGCCTAAACCCCAACGTTCTATTGTCTTCTATGCTTTTCGGTTATGGTTTTTAGCCTCACACCGTTTTGGAGTTTTGTGCGAGCAAATAAAACATCTTTTTCCCCTCTCGCTGGTGTTCCCTCTTCCGAACAACTGTTTGGTTCTAACGTCCGGTGTCATTGTTCCCCCACTGCCTACGGGAACGTCACACGGTTTTGGCAGCTAATGGTTGGTTCTGTCTTCCAAGCTTCGGGGTGTCACGCGTAAAGATGGTTCCGCTCATCATGGTGCCATCATGAAATTCGTATTTTGCGAACGACGCTAGCAGGATGATGATGAATACACACCCGGTGCCATTGCCCGATAAGTGTGTCCCGTCAGCGTTCGTTGTCGCGTTTGCTTTTGTGATGCAAAAATGGCGCATAAAGCTGATGCTAACTAGCAATAGGAATATCGCAGCCTTTCCTGCATCCATTCACGTGCAGTGTGTCGTTCTTCACCGTTAGAAGATTTCTCACCGATTCTGTGCCAATTTCGGTGGGTACTAATTTTCTCACCGCATTCCATCCAATGGCCAACCGTGCAAAGCCACGCTACACAGTTTTGTGGCATTTTTTCATCAGACTTTCAAGGTGTGGGCCACCTTCAGCACCGCACTATTGTGCAATTTGATTTGAAGAAATCAATCTCCAGTTAACAACACTCTCGCCTAGACAATTCCGGGCCAATGGGGCTCGATGTATGTTTTTTTTTCGCCTTTATTTTCACGTTTCAGAGGATGTGAGAGCGAATCGATCCGGCAGCAACGCTGCAACAGCGCCGCGAAATCAATTTACTATTGCAACAATTTCCATGCATCGGTTGATTGAACACATTGTGCCAGATAGGTTTTGTCGTCTGTGCAGCGTTGAAGTCACCCGACTCCGGCGGCATGTACAACATGCAAATGGGCCGCAAAAATTACGCAAATGTTTTGGTTAAAGCCCAAAATAAGAAGGTGATAGAAAAACGTGCTCTCTCCACCTTTTCCCCGAAATTCAGTCTTGTCGCCGGCAAAAAGGGCCTGTACTCCCTCTGTCCGAATGGGACAGTTTTGTCAAACGGCTGTATAAAAGACACTTGTGGGCGGCAATTTGTCAGTAGCTCGGTGCCAGCGAACGATCGTGTTTGTGTGGTGATTTGGTGCATGTGATAAAGTGTGGTGCGCAACACAGAACAAAATGGTGCACAAAGCAACGTTATGCTTGCTGCTGGTGATAAGCTGTGTGGTGCTGTTGGCCCAGGCCCGGCCGAACGGCAAGGAGTGGAAGCACGGTGGTGGCAAGGATCATCACTCGGAGGAACATTCGTCGCACGGTGAAAAGGGTGAAAAGGGATACAAGAAGAAGGAGGAGCACGACGAGGGCAAGAAGGGCCACCATGATAAGGAGGGCCACAAGAAGGAGTACCACGACGAGGGTGGCCACAAGAAGAAGCACCACGACGAAGGTGGCTACCACCATGAGAGCAAGAAGGGCGAGAAGGGCGAAAAGGGGCACAAGTTCGAGGAGAGCGGTCACTTCAAGAAGGGACACTCGACCAAGGGCCACCACGAGATCCACAAGAAGGATGAGTTCAAGAAGGAGAAAAAGTTCTTCGACGAGGATCACGACGAAGGGTTCGATGAGAAGCATGGCGATTTCCACGAGGAGCATGGCTACAAGAAGGGTGGTTCGGAGAAGGGCGGCCACAAGAAGGCCGGTAACCATCATGATCATTATGGCAAGAAGGGCCACAAGAAGAAGGGCTCGCACCATCACGATCACAAGGGCCACAAGGAGGAGCATGGACACGACAAGCACTGGAGCCACAAGGAAGACTTTGGCAAGAAGGGCGGCAAGGATCATCACAAGAAGTGGGGACACAAGAAGGGTGGCCACTAGGCGTCGCGGGGACAATTTGACTGCTTCGTGTGCGTGTGCCAGTGACAGTCCGAGAGGCTCTTTTTATGTAGCTACGTAGTGTTCCAAGCGCAAACGATCAATGTTATGTTTAAAAACCGTTCAAAAAATGGACAAAATAGAACCGAAAACAGTACAGTATCGATAACAATCCGTTACTGGTTTGAATAATCTTTGATCGTAATTATTATAAATTTAAAAATAACATCTGAAAAGGAATATATCGATCCCATCATAAGGCACGGCTCTCATGGTTTCATAATTGGTTCACCCTGACTCAACAGAATGCGCAGAATTTTCAAATTAAAGAACCGCACATACAACAAGCGTGAAACCGAAAATTGGTTCTACACCGTTATGGACCGCCAGCGTGGAGAATGATGCCCGGTACCGGTTCACGAGAATGAAGAATATTATAATTTTCATGCATCGTGGAACGGAAGTCGGTACACTTTTGCAATTTTGTGTTTGTTATAACGATATGAAGAGGAGCTTTCCAGAGGTTAATATATGTTTGAAGAACTATTCATTCACGATCATAATATACTCACATGCCTAAGTGCGATTGAAATGAAGAAGTACAGCAAATATTTGTTTGTTTGTATGCTCGCTTGCTTCTAAACCAAACAAACCGTGTTTGTTTGTTTATTTGTTCAAGCAATGCTTAGAAATGCATCCAGCCATTTGGTACACACAGCGAAGAAGATAAACAGCACATCCCACCAGTTTGCCTTTATTTTAGACACTTTCGTTGAACTTGCTATTGAATGTTCACTTTCACACACACCGGCCCTTTACTGGTTGGTTCTTTTCTGGCTCGTGTTTGCCCTTCACGTCACTCTAGTCACGATTGTGGTTCGCATCACTGCACCAGGTTTGTATCACCTGCCTAGGTACGAGACCATCTCGTCCATTACATTTATCACTCTATCATGCTTTGCTTCTGTGTCACCACCGATGATCAGCTGCACGATTGCACCATCAGGATTTTCCAATTACCCTTTCGCACAACCGCACGACGTCAAAAGCAAAAAACGAAAAAAAAACAACCAACTGTTATGCACCTTTTCGTTCCACCTTCGATTTTCCACCTGACACAATCAATCTCAAGAGAAAAACCCCAGACCACAGCGCTGCTGCTCAGCGAAGCGAAACGGTTGGCTCGCGAGTGTACATCCGCTCGGTACGACGACGTATCACGAACTGCTCCCCACGGTAACGGCCGCAGTGCTGCTGGAGGCCCGGCTGAAGATGAACGTGCGTTGTGAGATGCCGAACGGCCCATTTGGAGCGTGTTTTGTTGTTCGTACGTACGAAAGAAAGTCTCGCAAAGAGCAGCTCACGTCAGCCAGAGAGCGAGACTGAAAGAAATGGAAATAATAATAATAAAACAAAACGCACACACACACAGGCAGACAGTGGACACAATAAAACGCAACCCCCCAATTTGAAAGGGGAACAGGTTGTATGCCGTTGGTTGGTACACTAGGGAAAGAAACCCTCGGGAAGGAAGGAAATGTAACCCTTCTTCAAACCTTCCCCCCCGTAAGTGTTAGAGGGTGGAGTGCTACAATCTTCCGGAAAGAGCGCACACCGTGTGAGATGTGTCACTGTGTGCAGCCATCGGTGACATCTTCGCGTTTGGGGCTTAATGTTGTGTGCTGTGTTTTCTGATTGTCTTCACAATCGGCAGCAATAGGAAGGTGAAGGAGAGCGAAGTGAACGATAATGTCATGAATTGCTTACACAAATTCATTGTTTTACACCTTTGCACTATAAATGGAATGTTTAGGCCATTAGTTGTAATATGCCATGGAATTAAATTGGCATTTTTAGTTTTTTTTTTATATTTGCAAATTACATAATGATGGTACGGTAGTGAGTTTTGATACGTTACTCTCGTAAGGTCACTAAGAGATAAAAATGAAATCTCGGTGGGACCAGTTTTACGTCTTCTATTATGAGCTGTGTCCTAACTTTTATATGATTTTGAGATTAAAAATCTTCTATTGTGTGGCATTAGAACCTGAAGGGGTCTGTGGTTGTCAATTCTAACATTCTTCTGGAACAATTTGATCAAGTTTCCGAACGAGAAAAATTGATCCCGCCCCGGAGGGGTTAGTTGTACCAGTTAATCATTAAGTAATTGTCGTCACATTAGCGTCATCTTTGTAATGCCGGTTCGTTCGTTTCCAACCCTAGGCCCACTCTATCTGGATCGCATACCGCGTTTCTTCACCGTCGACACCATCGATGATGTTCAATGATTTCAAACCGCGTGGCACCGAGTTGCTTCACGCGATCTTGCTTTCAGTGTTTGCGCTCTGCCTTCATTCGCTGGTGCGCGTCACCATGCCACCCCAACGAAACTGCTAACCAAGTGTCCCCGCTTAGCTTGCCCGAGGAAAACACACCTATTAATACAAAGTTAGTGGCACAAATTGTGCGTGCCCCGTGAATTCACCACGGGATTAATTCAATATCACGCAGCTGGAGCACAGGAAGAGACTACTCCTTCGCCTCGCCCACAAATCTCATTGTGTTTCACTTTCTGGACTACACTCTGACCGTGCCACCGTCGGTGGTCCTTTCTTCTTTCGCTTCATAAAAGCTATGATTAAAAACGCATAAATGCTAGCTTTGGTATTTTTGCTCTTGCCCCTTGATGTACCTCCCTGGGAACTAGATGATGTTACAAAAGTACAAACAAACATGCAACCTGTCGAACGGTGGAGTGATCCACCATTGACGGCGTGTTGTGCTCTCGGTAGTCGCTATTACCGCAGCTATGATAGGCATCGCGGTGCAACAATAATTGCTATGCGTTTGAAGTGCTTTGCATTTGAAACGAACAAGACATCGGCCCCATATTGTCCAACGACAGTGGCGGTGGGAATCTTCAAGACGGTAGCCTTCGCCGAATATCCAACTCCAGCACACTCCAGCAGCGGGAGCTCTGGAGCTGCGGAAGACCGAACGGCTTAATTTAAATGGGGGCTTTTCTTTAAGACGAATGAAAATAATGAAATTCCGGCACCGGGCCACAAAAAGTCACTTCCTCTGGAAATGGATGCAAACGCGGTACTACGCCACTCCAGCGATAGACGAGACTCCAGCAACAGTGCCGACATTTGACAAAACACATGTCTTGCGCGGTATTGTCAAAACCCGGGAATGGGGAACGGTGGAAAGAGATTAATTTGGAATGTGTTGTTGTACCTTTTTCGCTGGTGGTGGTGGTTTTCAGTTTTATGGTTTGCCCTTTTTTCTGTTGTCTTTGGCATGTTGCGCCTGACGGAAGTGATGGCGGGGCGAGACTTTAATTGATCTCCAAAGCTTCCTGGTTAGCGTTTTTTGTTGTTTCGGTGTGGATGCTGCGCTTTTCGGGGACAGTTTGCGTTGTCGTTGTTGAAGGGTTTAGTCGGGTGGGTCACACAAGCACACGCGACCAGCGTACGTTTATCTAGGTCGTCCCTAATTTCCCTAATGCCCGTGATGTGATTTCCCTTGCGCGATGACGTACGGTGAACGTGGTTGTTGAAAAGCAGGAGAGCTCGAATTTATAGCTTCTCCGAACGGGATTTATGAGCTCACAGAACTACGAATTATCAATGTTGATGATCTTGCATAGACAATCAATCGTCTCTTTGGAGACAGTTTTCTTTTTCTCAAGGTGTATCGCACTGTCACAACAGCCGTGCGGTGCGATGCGATTTGATATCAACAACGGGCCCCGGTTACAAGATGGAAACCTCCTCCTGCAAAGAGAAACCAATTTCGTACGATTCTCACTTTCCATTCCATCGTTCGATAGTGGCCATCATTTTGACCCCATGGCAGGGGTAATGAGCGTGTTTAAAATTAAACTGCAGCGCAGGATGCAGCTTGATAAATAGCGACGGTGCGGCGGCTCAACTTTATCGGCATGCAGAAAGTAAAGTGAAAATTGCAAAACCCAAATGAGAGTTGCATGCCCTGCGGGGCTGACTGGCCAATATATAGAAGGGTCTCTTGTTTTCTTTTTGTTTTTTTTTTTTGTTTTTCGGCAAAAAGGGTTCGCTGCATGCCGATGCACGGTATCGGTTTCGGTGCATTCCTTGGGGAGGAGATTGGCCGCTGTTTTTTATGACGCCATTGACCGAAAAACTCCAACCGATTAGCGTGGAAAGTTGCGTAGGGAGTAAATCAATTTAAATTTAACGCAACGAAAAGTATCTTCAACGCTTCTTGCGCCGCTTATTCATACCCCAAAAAGGAAGCTAATTCGTTATCTAAAAATAGATATAAATAGACACATGGCTTTAATGTCCCAAAGGGTGGTTGAGCAACTAGTCAGCTGTTTAAAGTTGTATTTAAAATCTTGTCATAAATTTTAATGTCCTCACCGCTGTTTCGCATCCCCCCACCCCCACTCGAGTGATGGGCCATATCAATCTGATGCGTTTGTGTTTTTTTGTTTGTAATCCCTTTCCCCCCAGCATCTTTCCTCACCCATCACCAATCATTGTTGCGAGCGATGTTTGTCTTGTGATGAGCCAAAACTTTCAATTTTTACATCTGTCCACCTTCACCAGTGGTCTGCTGCGTCTCCACGCAATAGGCCATCGAACTGTGGCACACCTTCACCGATTTGTCCACCATTTAATGGGACGCTTTCTTCAAAATCGCATTCCAATTCAAGCGGAAAAAGCATCGCACCTCCGGCGTTTAGCATTCGACCGTTTGCCCTCTTCAGTGGACCGTGGAATGGGATGGCTTTGGGATGGACCGATCGATGCCTTGCGTTCCAGACCCTTTTCTTCTTAGCCAGCGTACTGGATTGTAGCTACTAATTTATGCTTATTTCCGATACAAATGGTTATTTGGGATTGGTTTCAACCCGTACGCAATGTGATTATGTGCTGGGAAGGGGGGAATGTTTAGCGTGGTGTTTTGTTTCCTGCGCCGTCATGATTGAAAAAGCTCCAATGCAAATAAAGCCAGTGTTGGGCAGCAAATCGAAAGGTTCCAGGTACCTTCCTGCTCTAGAAATAGGGTGAGGGAAACTGAGGGAAGGAGAAATGGAGAACAAAATACATACACACGTGTGTATGACAAATATCCCATGTTGGCGGACGGATGGGCTCGTGATGATACCTTCCCTGCTAATAATGGGAAACTGATTACGAAAGCACGAGCCTATATACCCGTGGCGCGGCAAAGAAATGAGCATGCGGAGAAACAGCTACAGACGCCGAAAGGTCTCGGCGTACCGCGGACGGAAGACGGAACACGGTGCTGGCCGGCAGCCTAAGACATCATAGCATCGTTTCGTCACCGATCGTCTTAGGCTACGCGATCAAACTAGCACGATCAGCTTCCCATACGTGCATATGCACGGCCTGGTCGGCTGCATAATGCAGTGATGATGCATTGGGTAATCGACACCGACACCGATAAGCCCGCTGGGAAGATGTGTTTTCCACGCGCGCGCCCTCGCCTCCTGCCGGAACGGTATGCCCTTTTCACATACGTGTGGCCTTCGACCCGCGCGATGCGCGATAGATCTGATTATGGGAGCGAAAGGTAACGCGGGGAAAGCACACCGAAACAAAATGGGGAAGACATTTCAAACATTTTCCATACCTTCGTTTGTTCACGTTTGCTTCAAACGCTTGTTGATCAATTTCATGGCGTTTACACAGTTTATAGCCGTGGAAGGGTTACAATTACATTACACCAACGCAAATAGATGAACGTGAGGAGGAAAAAAATTGGGAATCCATCAAATATATCGGGAGTTCTTCAAAGGCTGTGATCTAATCATTCACTCCAGCTCCATAATCCTCGTCGTAGAAACTCATCAACTGTCTTTACTCCACGATTGCAGGAGCTCAGGTCAGGTGTCCTCTCCACCTCCACCGGTGATCAATAAATAATGTTATCTGTTTTATGCGCCGGCTCGTAAGGGTGTTCACCATTACCACCCTTGTGCGATGATGGTGAAAGTTGTTATCCCAGCCAATTCACTCCTTCGCCGACTCCTAGCACCGTATCACACCACCTTCGACGTATTTATTGAGCACCCATCCAACGCAACGTCCACGGATCACTGGATGGACGCCCTTTTAGGCTTTCTCTCTCTCCGCATACACACATTCTCGATCTCGGGTGTCCCGTCACGATACGATCTGTTAGCACTCTGGTTAGCGACGCGACGAAGGATCACGAGATCGGTGAAGTTTCTCTCGGGATGATGCAAAACGGTGCACTCGCGTTAATGCAACATAACCTAGAGCGACAAATGATTGGGTTTTTGCCGTTCAGAAGCTGTTCGTTTGCGGTCGGTGAACTAATTTTCTTCCTAACGCCCGATCCTGGTGCGCCAGATGACGATTTAGATGTCAATTTATGATGCGAGATTTGCGCTTGCACGATCATCTAATAAAGACGTTAGCGGATGGTAGCTTAATCGCATCTTAAGATTGTAACAGACGTGCGGAGAAAGTCGATTTTCCATAAAATATCTACGTTATTATAATTTTAAGAGTATCCCTGGAGAAAAAAAACAGAAGGATTAAATTAGATATACTTTAATTTATTGTCTCTTTTTAAAAACATCTTTCAACACTAAAACAACTTCTTTATATCAACTTGAAACTCGCTTAAACTCGCAAAACAAAAACGTCCCACGTCACTGTTGAGGAATTTCCCTAAATATGCTAAAATGGGCGACACCAGATCATTGAACTTTCGTCCACATTGCCAAAACTTTCAGTTATCACCCGGTTGAACGCCCCGTCGCCGAAACAAAAAACAAAACCGGTAAGGAAACATCGGCTGCACCAGTGTCCCGACGCTAAAAGAATAAAAATAAAACAAAATAAAACAGCATAACTTTACGATCGATACGCGCCGTGACGAACAGTGAAAAGGCGTCTCCAAAAGCAAAAAAACCATCCGCCGAAAACTCGATGATACGCGCAAATACGATACGATGCCGGGAAATAGGTCACTCACCATGCCCGCAGGGTTAATTTCGATCTGGCGGTACGGGCACGTATGGGCAAGCTGCTTGACACAAGCACAAGGAACGTTGCGAAAATACGCTTTCATCCCAACCACTTTCATCATCACCCGGCCAGGGTTCAGTACGAGCGGTCGAATGGTCGAACGGTTGCGTTCCTTAATCTTGTTCCTCGCGTATCATACGCGCCAAGCGTCCCGCGTGGACTGTTTGGGAATGCCACAACGGCAAAGGATGAGCAGCCCAACCGGGAGGAGCGAAAAACTTTTCCTTTCTTGTCACTTTCATTCCCGATCGTGCGGAGCGCATGGGGTTACGCTTTTTTTGTAGGCGAGTTGTTGTGAATGTGTGTGTTTATGCTTTGTTTGCGATCACCTCCATGATCACTTCGCCCGATGCGATTCTTCGAGCTGAGGTCGAATCGGTCATGTTTGCTGGACGGGGTGATGGGGTGGGAACGATGATCTCTGCACAGCTTTCAGCATATGTTCAACCCCACACTGGGTGAAGATGATTAGCTCCCGGTGTCTCTCCACCTTGTAGGGGGGTGAGCACGGATGACTAGCGGTCATGGCTAAACCGTCATGGCTGCGACAAAACAGGAACCACCAACCGGAGTGACTGACACGGAATAGAGAAATTAGTGTCAATGTTGCGAGTTCCAAGCGAATGGAGGTCAATTGAGGGAAGTGTGAGATGAACGTTTGGGAAATGAATGCAAAATAATGTAGGCTTGTTTAATCAAATTTTTATTTAATTCCCAAAAAGAATTTCTAATTGAAGCCATCAAGAAACTTGGGGCTTATTTTTGCCGCGCATTTGGATAAGAACATCCATTAACCAACTTATCTAAATTTGCTAACCCATTAGATGAGGATTAGCTCATTCATCAACGTTCGTCTGATATTTCACGACACTCTACTCCCGTTTGTAAAATAAAAATTCCACAAATGCATCACCTTTCCCTTCCGGTCGAACTCATCTGCCTTCGTGGACCTGGATTTTTCGCTCCTAATTAAGCGTCTAACCAGCAACCTTCCCTTGTGAGTTGCGTGTGTTTATCGTCATCATCCATCAACCCCAAAATAGCTCCGATCAGTGATTCAAATTAATTTTATAACCTTCTTCAGCCTCGCAACAACAACACTACCGGGTGGATCTACAACCCTACTAACCCTAATTTCGTCGCTTCCAACACTTTAAAGCATCGATCTGATCCGATCCAGCACGGATTGGGTATCGCTCGGGGAAAATCTTATTACTCAGCCAGAGAAACACGATCTCCACGATCCACAGGTCAGGTCGATCGAGTTCGAGCTGGGGAATGTTCGCATCCGGTGACACGAGGCATGAGATTGATTGAATTTAATTGCCCCTACCGATAACATTAGTTCCTGTCGTCTAATAATCACCCTCCCTCGGCCGATCGTAAGGAGTTTGAGAGAAAATTTGAATGCACCGGAGGGAAAGCAGTGGCCGGTTTTGGATGTGTGCACCGTGCACTGTTCGACACACTACAAACGAGTCATACCTGGCTACTGACCCGGGGGCATTTGCGTGTTATCTGTGAACGGGCAGCAAACGAGCAGGAAAACACAAGTGCGTGTGCACCGATGACTGCTTGTAAACATGACGCTTCTAATGAAGATGCTGTCCAGCATTGCTGTGTACGCGTGCAGGAATTTGCATGCATTCACGCACAGCTTGTTTCGTTCCGGCCGAACGGGTTCCAAAACTTCTTCCATGCGCCGTTTGGAGGATGGAGTAAATTAAATTTATCGATCGCGGAGGCTGCACTTTATCACCGGGCGGTACAAAACGATCCGGGCGGCACTGTGAACGGAAGCCTACCGCGAACGGGCTAGGTACGGTGGGAAGGACCATGGGATGGTGTGGAGCCGGGCGACGGTAATTAAATCACTTTCACATGACGACGGTTGCAACCGCTCATCCTGTCTTAGGGCGACCTTTCGCACCTCACGGCCACTCGTTTGCACCGTTTGCCGTTGGTAGCGATGATGCATTGGCAGAATTTGCCGGTAGAAAGCGAAAGGAGATGCAACGCGGTAGCGCTCGTGTGTCGGAATGCAGTTAATAACTCGGAAGGGAATCGTCTGGGGTGTTGAACTCGTGCAAGTAGCGTTTACCGGGGGGGAAGCGTCCATCGTTAATGAGACGCACTTTGCATAACCTCTCTAATGTCATCCGCAAACAGGGTGTCAGTCGAGCCGTTTATCTTCACAGAAAGGTCCTGCGGTGTATGATTATCCTATTAGCTGAGGTACTCAGGAATCGAAGGTGGCAAAATGCTTGTATAGAGCAACTCTGTGCGCAAATTGTGTCTTCGTTAAGGGTGAAGATATTAGACATTAGAGGAAGCGTTGTTAATGAGGAAGATGTTGCGAGATTCGGATGGATCTTCATTTAATCAGTTCAATAAATCCCTCAGAATCAATCAAGAGAAGAAGATCCTCTAGTAAACATCGAAGAGACTTTTAGTAACCACCAGGGGTCGATTGGTTTACCTTTCTTCTCTTCAAAATTAACACTTAGGGTCTTTCAAGATTTAACACCAGTGATGTAATATCCATCACTAGATAACACAATTTTATCCAACAACGGCATATAACCCAAATAGCCAAAAATAAAGAATTTTAACTCTCCGGTTGTTTAAGAGCTGCTTAAGAGAAACTTGTACCACGGTTGAACTTTGGTGCTTGTTTAAAGTTACGTTCCAACTTGAAGGAACTATGAAGGTGTTTAACATCTTAAAGAGGCGAATGAAGTCTTTAAGACCCAAAGCCTCTATAAATAAATGAAAAAAAAAAAAAAAAAGTTTAACATCTTCACTACTAACTTGGTGGAACTATGAAGCTTGTTTATAAACGATGCATAGTCTTTTCCCGAACTATGAGGCTTATTAGGAAGCATGCGGTACTAGATGGGACTTTATGCCCATTTAAGATTGGAGAATGGCACCGGTAGATGGTTCTTTACAAACACCTACCAATAGAATATGGCTCTATGTCAGATAAAGTCCTCACAGCGAAACATTAAGTTGAAAATCGGGACGCGTTGAGTTGTAAAAGCGATAAAATTTAAAGTGAAATATTCGGGAAGGCATGTGATATATTGGTCCAGGTTCGTGACAATAACATATGTTTTTTTATGAGCTTGCTTTTATGTTTAGAATCATCAACAAGTTTCGACTATACCTGCCGATCATACATCCAGCACCTCTGGATCTGAAGATGAAAAGGAAAGGTCAAACCATCCAACCAACTTTCACGATAGGGATGTTAAAGAGTGTTTGAAATGTTCATGTGATTCTAAAAATTAAAAAAAAAATACATTCTTTGCCAACATTTTATGTTTGTTTTGTTATTTTGATGTCTTGCTTGAAAATTAAACGTGAATAAATAATTTGCGGTTCACGAGCTGCTTAACGGTTGGTTTAAAGTACGACGAACTTTGACGCTTTTTATTTACTGCACAAGGCGTATTAGAACAGCGATCTTTAGCGTGCTGATATTGCCCTCTTAAGATAATTTGGCTATTTAGGAAGAAATATGAAGAAGCCACTAAAATTACGATAAAGTGTGAAAATGGATAATTATAAATCATATGAAGGTAGTTGACTACACGGTGAGAAAGGACATCCCTAGAGTAATGTGATGTTTGTCGTTGTTTGGTAGTCGTAAAAAAGCCCTTTTGAACCCGTTGAAGATATCCTCGGTTAATCATCGCTAATGCATGTTGTTGAACTCTCGAACGCTAGTGCAATGATAATAACTCTCC
>AXCM01001258.1:0-44996 GCA_000473375.1 Anopheles culicifacies
AAAATTATATAGAAAAAGGCTTTGCATATTTTTTGTCTCCCGAGTTTTGGTCTTGGTAATGACATTGGCGCCCGGATTATATTTACATGCTTACATATCCGGCACTTCAACTGCTTTGCGGTCTTGACCTGCTGCAGTATTCGTCTAAATTGCTCGCGCCTCCATCTGTCAGTAATTATTCTCCAATCCGAGGTTTTCCAACCCTTGCTTGATTCTCGTAAAGGCATCATCCAAAGGCGTTATATAGAAGAGTAGTAAACCAATGCTGTCTATGTCATCAATTTATGGCAAGATGTGGATTGACCTAACGAAGATGATCCCCTTGGCATGATACACTATGATACATGGTCAATGAGATCAAACGAACGTTGAAGAATTGGATCATTTAGCATAGGATCATTTCGTTCAATTGCAATGCGACGGGTTGGAATCAGAAGGGCGAATGCGGAGAGTTCAAGAGGGAACGAAGAATGAGATCGAATATAGTAAAGCCGATGCATCAGTCCAATCGAAAGGAGGGAGGCTTTGAAGGAGTACTGAGCAATGGAACGGTGGATATCTTTCTTCGTCACAAGACAATGCAGTAATGATAATGCAGCAATTGAGATCTTGGCCAGAATTTTCCTGGCGGTAAACCTAGTTAAAGGCTTCTGTACCCGTTCAATGCAATCAATGGGGACCTTGATCGAGGGAGACCAGATCGCCGATCTCATCGAGCAACGATCTCATCGAAGAGTAGAACAGAGTAGTGAGGCAAATCGGATTAGAACTAGAATACATAATTAACTTGTAATTTTCGAATTCAAAACGGATAAACGTATTCAAATCATTTATCTTTAATCTCTCCTATCGCTTTTCTTGACTTTGAATTACTACAAAGGTGTGCGGTGGAAGATTCCTTTCAGAGTTTGTATGTACACCGTATTTCTTATATGCTGTACTTTATAACTAAAATTGTGGTAGAATATGTGGTTGGGAAGTAATTAGCTCATTTAATTGGCCTTGCTATTTGTTATTACAAACGCAACGGAAATAATCTGCCACTTAAAAATGACATAAAAAGTTTGTTCAACGTAAGTTTTCAACGTAATCCAAGTGAAGCAGATGCAGTTACAACATGAGATAATATCATTTTAACTATCCTTTACACTTGAGCCGTCACTCAAAACTTTTTTTCCGTTACTACCATTAAATGCAATTGCAATAAACACTCACATTTTCAGGCGATTAAAACAAAAACGCCGATGCGAAAAAAGTTTTCACATTTTAGAAACGCCCCGTTTGGCAAACGGAAGAAAAGTTGGACTAACTCGTGATACAAACGTCTAGTCGTGATTTCTCTTCCAAGCACAACTTTCACCTTGCTCAAAAGAAATAGTTTATCTACTTTCTCTCACTGCTCTACAGCCCGCTTTAGTACCTTGTTCCGCATTTATTTTGCCCTTTTCGTCTAATGAAACTAGATTTTTTCCTCGAATATCGTTATCGTAAGAACCTTCCTACAACTCACTCCGGGTCCAAAGAACTAACGTTGGTAGCGATAAATTGCACGTCGGGATGGCATTTTTTTGTCCCACTATAAAACCAAAACGAACCGTCAGTCAGAACCTCGGTAACGTAAAAAATCTTTGTCCAAAAGTAGTGCATACATAGTTCGAAGAGTTTTTTTTCTTTTTTCTATTATTCTATCATGCGTATCGATAAAAAAAAACTAGTATTATTACATTGTAGTAATGTCTGCTAGGTTTTGTTAGCAATCAATTTTGATCTTGTAGAGCTCGTCTACTATTGGTTTTACGTAGGAAACACTCTAATTTTATAACGCTTTGGCAGATTTTTTTTCTGAATTTTGCGATGTTTCTCTTTAATCTACATTGGCTTTACCTTTTCGTATAGATTTCAGTTCTATTTTATAACACTTGCTTAATAGTATTTTTTTATAAAATTTTCAAATAAATTATACACAAAATATTATACTAAACGCTAGATTAAGTTCAGCTAACCAAACTAATGAAAGCTGATCGTATGAAACCAATCAAACATTAATCACTTAGCAGTTTAGCATGCGGAGTTCATACGTTCGCTGCGTTTCGCATATGTTTTCCCTCTTTTCACGGACTTCCCCCCCCCTGCCCTTAATACAAATCCGTACCGTTCCCTTCCCAGTAACTTACTATAGAGACTATGGCTGTATGCAACCAATTACCAATACTATTTCCAGGCAATGCATTCATAGTGAACATAGCGCTCGCAGATTTACTTATCACTAGCGTAGTGATGCCAGCGTCTACCATCGTCCTGCTGGCTGGCATCGATAATTCCGACACGGAAGTATGCAAATTTCACTGGTTCTTAGCTGCTTGCTCGTTTTTGGTTAGCATTTTAACATTAGCCGTAAGTATAATTGATACGCATTCCATACTATATATTTTGTGTTTTGTGCTGTACCGTTCGTTCGCTGTGTAAGTCATTCTTGAGCTTAATTCGCGTGGTTATCCACGCATGGTTAGATATATGTGTATTTTAGAATGTTTAGTGTAATGCCTGCTACTTTAGGGATATTCAGTTGAAGTCCATAAGACCATGTCTCTTTAACACAAGAACACATACTTCTTAAATAATTTCTCCCAGCACTTCAATTACTATCAATGCCGATAAAAATGTAGTAGCACACAAGCGGCTTCGTATTGCATCCGAGATTGCAATCTATGTAGTAGAATCATGCAATAACCTTCTAAATTATCAAACCAACCTAATTAGGCAAGCCAGATCCATTGTTTTCTTGTACCACCTCCCCATTGACGAGTGTGCTTTTGTTCGACTACAGCGCTCCCATTCGTTGTACAATATGCTGACGTCTATGCTTGTGCACGTGCAAGTGAAACTCTTGCCCAGGAAACGCCCCAAAAGTAGGTTAGTAGCTCATTGTCCGTAGTACAGACCCGAAGTAAACCATCCCCCAAGTGGAGGTGAGCAAAATTGGATAGTTCTCCTTCCACTGCTAGCGATGAAATCAAGCTAACTGGTAAAGGTCAACGTATGGCCGTACAATCAGGTAAGAGTAATTCATCAGCGTACCGAAGCTCAATGTAGAAAACAGAAAACCCGGAACCGGAAGAAACCGCCGGAAGTCAGCAAAAGCCATGGTTTGCTTTTTGTTGTTGTTACTTATCGATGTATATATTTGCTTTCCTATCGTTGAAACGATAAACCACCGCCATACTTGTCTTGTTGTCAGCGGAGCCAAAGCAATCCCGCCAAAGCAACACTGCCCCGGTAGCGTGCCGGGTACGTGCCGTGCATTGCCAATCCACGACTAATCACTTTATTTACCCATCCGTCTATTTCCACCTAACTTACTCTATCTATCGGCTGAAACAGATGATGGCGGTTGAGAACTACCTGCGGCTGTGCACGTTCCAGAATGAGCGCGGCTGGTTCAACAAGACCAACACGACCGCGATCCTGCTGCTGATCTGGGCTGTCGCTTGTATCGCGTCCGGCATGCAGTTCGTGTACGACATCCGATTCGACTACTGCAACTGGCGCGTCCACCAAGACATCCCTCATGAAGCCGGCGTAGTCGGGCTGATCGTGCTACTGCCATTGCTGCTCACCTTCATCACACACATCCGCATCATCGTGGACGTGAAGCGTACGATGGCACTGCCGAACTTTAAGCCAAGTCTTGCCTACACCTGGGACCTGTCGCTGGCACGCACCAACTTCTACAGCTTCCTGATCTTTGTCGTCTTTTGGCTGCCATTCTGCATCATATTCGCCTACGGTACGGCACGGTTTGTCTCGAACCGTGTCTTCTACACGACCGTCTGGATCGGACTATCGAAATCCTGCTTTCACAACGTCATCTACTGCCTAACCAACCGCCACTTTCGAAGCGCCTACATCAGTTTGTTTAACTACTGCTGCTGCAAGACTACGGTGGCCGTCTCGAGACGCCAGCGGGCTGACGGTAACCGGCCGACAGCAGATGTGCGCGTCCACATCATACCCGGGTACAACATGTACTCGTACACCAGCCCGCAGCGATCCGGCAACTGCCACGGACACTGGGGAAAACGCGACTGTCACGAGTTATGATCGGAAACGTAGCTAAATTAATCGAACCGCACCGCACCGTCCCACAGTGCGAGCTGCGCGAGTCGATTAATTTAAACAGAAAACTAAACCCGGATGGGTGATCCCGTTCACTGTGGGTTCACAATTTTCGTTCCATTTCGAGCGTGCATTCTGGTCGGTTGTGCTCGGTTCAAGGATCAGTTTTTATTTTATGGGTGAGTGGAACGCGTGAGACCATCGGCAGCTGGCTGATGGATGGTTGCTTTTCTTAGCGCTGTTAAGCCCCGAAGCTAGCGCAAATAAGGGAAAAGCGAATAAAGAGATCAGTAATTTGGTAGGTGGGTGGAGACAGCGTATTTAATGTACGGATTTTCCACACTTTCCAGCTGGCTACACTCTCACGTGCTTTCGTAGGAAACTATTATTACCCTGCTTATTATCATACCGAGGTTTAGGGAAAATGTACCCTTCGTAAAGAGTGCTACTACTAATGCTTTTGCCTCGATCGAACTTCTTCAGTTTAATCATCACGAAGGTTCCTCCCTTTAGTTCTGAACAATATTCTGAATCTACAGCGAAAGAGATTACCAAATAAGACACTTTCTTTATCATACACGCCAAGCGCTATACACCGTGCAAGATGAGGGCCTAATTCTTACGGGCATAGACACAATGCCCAATAAATGCTTCTCTGCAGCTAAGTAATTATAAAATAGTTTCCTACTGCATCCTTCCTATCAGGACATCGCAAATACAGCTAGTAAAACATAAAACTACTATTCCTATTACTGCTACTACTACACTACAACTAATATTACAATGGTACTGCTACTATCCTTCAATGTTTTTCGTATGCAAAAGCTTCTTACATAAATGTGCTAATAATGGATGTTTTGTGTTGACCATTTATCCTTATTGCCCTGCCCTGCCCTGCAAATATGTACTCACAAAATACAAACCACTACACATAGTCCTGCTCCGAGTGGAACACATTTGTTTGAAAAGGCTATGAATGAAAATATCACTACGGCTCGCCCGTAAAGCAAATGACTGCACGTTGAAAAAGCGAGCACACAAATTAAAGCAAATAAACGTACACTTATCATAATCCGATTTAGATGGCACGTCGTCCATACTCTGCGGTTAGGGCTGCGGAATAACCCCGAAGGGCTTGATGTGTAATCGTGACTCGTCTGTAAGACACCAATAACTGGGCGGCATTCTCCACAATATGTCCCACATCATGACCCACTCGGTCATCTCCCCATCAACCCTCCACCAAAGCGTAGGAACCGTTTGTAAAAGGAATTGTGCTCTCCCGCGTTTACGCACGCAAGGGAAAGCGTACACCTGACTGAAAAGTGTAATACCGACGCAGAGTTTAGTACGGTTGATAGAAAAGCACAATGAACAATGCAGCGCCTACGACATCAAATTGCGAAATGTTCAGGAGCAATTTTAACAATTTAAAATGAGAAAAAAAGAAACATAATCCGCTTGGTAGAAATTAAAAACCAAACAAAACTACCTACCAGCCATAAGGCACAAGGAAACGAGGGGCTGGCAAGCATGTAGCAATGGGATGGGAAGAAAGACCATACAATAAACTATACAAAACGTGATTTGCGTCCCAAATCTTGATGAAGATGAACATGTTGAAGATAGTTGTAACTTGTTGCTTTGTACCGGAGCAAATGCACTCGATGCACTACCAAAGACTACTTGCACGGAGCTGATAGTGAAGTGCGATAAGGCCGTGCCGGGTTACCCAGAAGGCAGAAAGGGCAAACTCACTATTTTAAAAGCATATACACAGTCATAAGAGTATGTTTTTGTATATAAAATACTATACAATATACACTATATACATTGGTGGAAGTATATTGCTAAGTCGCTGACAAAGCGATTATCCGTTGTAGAACCAACAGAAACAAAAAAAGTGTGATTGTTAAACTGTAAACTAATAGATATTCAATATTGAAGCATATTTGTGAGGCAGTGTATGAACGAAAACCCAAAACTGAAAAAAACAAATATCAAACTATTGAATGAAGACGATGGTCTACTGTCCGTCGTTGCTAAAGCGCAAGATTCTAATACAATAAGGGTGGGTAACGCAGAGTAGAAATGATAGAATTGAACAGACGAAAGAAAATCCAACACACTCACACAAAACCGAAAACAGAAAAAACCGGTCATACATCCTTGAGGATGAAAAACCAATACGATTCCAAGGGAACAATAGAAATCAACTGATGGACAAGCGTAACGGGTACAGTGCACTGTGCTTCAATAATGTAGCTCAGTTTTCGAACGATGGTGGACAAACATTTCTTTCCATTTTTGCTTTTTGTGTGGTTTTGTTTGTTGTTCAATTTTCTTAACCCGTTCCGTTCCGTTCGACGACTAACATGTATGCAAACAGTCAAAGTCAGTTGAATGAGCACTCGAGACAGAACGAAGCCGTTGTAGAAGGAGTTATGGAAAGAACTTGGAATTCTTATTTGCGTTATTATCATTCTTTCGTTCTTTGGACACATCAACAAGTTTGTGTCGTTATCGGTGTATGCGAAAGGGAAAATTGAACTTCATACTATCTCTGCTCATTGCTAATAATATTTTAAAGAAGGGAAAGAACTAGCCTTTTAGTTACGTTTAATTTACTGATACTAAAATAAGGTCCATCGTCGGTCGTTGCGTAGACTGGTGAGTGTTTGACTGTCCGTATGTGTGTATGCGTGTCTTTATGTATGTATGTCCGTGTTTTCCGCAGTTTTAAATTGCCTTTCTTGATACACATGAATAGCTGTGATGATGATATAGCGGTTAATTACCCACAACCTAACAAACGAAGATTTAAAAACCGGCCATAAATAAACGGCACAAACCCGTATTTACGTCCGAAGGCAAATATCTCCTGCCGGATGCTAGAGCTTGTCTGTGGGGCGAAGTAATTTTAACAGGCTTGATAAGGAAAGTGTACTCCCACGAAAATCCACACCAGGAGGAAGTGTTAGTGCAAAGAATGGATGTGTAAAATGTGTTTTAATAGATTAACTACCCACAATGGGACCTAGGAAGTGTCTCGTATCGCACGGCGAAGCCGAACGAATAAAACTATCACCAATACAATATTCATTTAACGGAATGTATCCCATGTGCACCCGTCGTATCTTGTTAATCAACCCCGGTGTAATAAAACCGTTCCAACAGGAACGACTACTGATGTATGAGACTGTTAGTAGTGCTATTCTAGTATTGTTTCACTAATCCGAAATCATAAAGAATGCGGGATGTTGATTTGAAGTATTTAATCGTTGAAGGGGGCGGCCCGGTAGAAGAGTTGTATCGGCGCCGAGCCTTCACACCACGGACCGAAGGGGTTCAAATCCCATTCGGACCGTCCAGGCATGACCGAGTAGATCGTTATGTCAAAGAAAAAGAATCGTTAAATACATTTTAAACCGGATAGCGCTCCTGTTTATCATCCCTATACTTTAAACCGGAGAAGCACACAATTATTATCAATCTCAGTATCCGATACTAGCGATCACCAACCTGTGGCCTGCGGATCAGAAGTGTTCCGTGCCACAAACAGTAGTGCTCTGCGGAAGAAATTGTTAGAGTATTTAATCGATAGTTTCAACATTTATAGCAGCATGTGAAGCGATTGTGCTTAACGGATGTATTTTACACTGCGTAGCTTTTTTTCAGTGGCTAATAGAACAGAAGAACAAGGAGCAACAATGCCGCTCCATCGTATGCCGCTTATACCCAGCACCGAAGTTGTGATAGAATATTTTAGAGAAAAAAAGGTCAGCGGAACTAAGAAGGTGGGTAAGCACTATCCTATGCGGTACGACCAGTATTAAACCGCGTTCAAACGATCGCATCGAAAATCTATCTGACCGAGGTCTGACCGATTATGAATAAAAAATATACCTGCTCAGCTAATGTAGGGCTCGCATTAGCCAGCAGACCAAACATAATGGTTGTTGGTTGATATAGTGCCGTTCTATGATCACACAGCTATTTGTGATAAGGTTGCCTTTTGCTTCGTTCAGTAACATCGTCATTCATACCTGAAATAAAAAAAAAATCTATTTTACCAACTTTGCACGAAATATCTTCTAGAATTTCATTTTTTTCTCTTAACGTTCAGAACACCTTTTTTGTCATTTGCCCAAGGAACAACTAGCACAAAGAAAAGCGCTGGCTCAACTTTGAATCAAACCTTTTACTATGGTCATCATTATTAAGAACTGATTGTAGGTTATTGGCAAAGAAAACGGAAGTTAAATATTCTCACCTCTTTGGTTTTACAGGAGCCTGCAAGCGGAGTTTTGAGCGGGTAAATAAACTCAATGTCAGGGCTGCTTTGTATGCCTGTGACAGTACGAACGTCATCCGTGCACAGTGGGTTTTCTATTTTGTTTTGTGCACGTGCAAAACTAATCTTTAAACATTTTGAAAGCTTCCATTTCACACCACACAGCTCTTAATAACATTTTTTCTGTCGTAAAGTACACAATCAAATTTTTGTAAATTCTACATTTTATTACAGTATTTGATGCAAATCATCAGATCTCTGCTTGATTGAAAGGAATATACACCTTGATTGGAACGGATCGAACGTTCCTCAGCGCGTTTCCCTAATTCGAACCATCACCACGAGCTGTTGGTATGCATGCACGCAAAGGTTTTATCATATGTGACACACCTTCTGGTAGTGTCTTAATTGTAACTTTGACTTTTTCGGCTGTCTTCAAAGTTGTTTCCATTCGAAATGCGGTATTATCAACTGGAACATAAATAAACATCCAGAAAACATGACTCTTCTAGCCACACCAAGCAAATCTACGATAGCAATTTGACAAAATTGGCGCCTCATCTGTCAAACAAAACTGACAAGCATTCCAACATGGTAGCAAACGGTTCCCGATGAATATACCTCGGCGTCATTTGGCCCTGGGTTACGAGAGTTGAAGGAGCACCCATCACTACAAAACAAAACTACAAACGCAACTTGATGCTGTTGAATCGCTCCTAGCAAATTGATCGATTCCCCAGGAAAAGGTAATGGTTGGCAATGTCTAAAGACACTGTGGCACCTGCTACCAACTAAGTGTTGTTTCAAATAGTGCTCGTAGTATAACTATAGCTGTGAAAATCCCCCGAACCGAGTGTTGACGACGCATTCAACCGAACGCAAACGCCATCGCGCCGCCATCTATTCCAAGCAAAGCACATTTTTCCAGTCTTGCGGGTGACCGTGCGGTTCGTTGTCATTTCATGAAATTCGTGAGTTAACAGTGCTCGTGCCACGGGTGCTGTTTGTAGCGTGCCTTTAAGAATTAGAGTTTATGAATGGTTCGCGTTTCACTAATCGAAAAGTACCCTTTTCTTGATCAGTGCCCGAGCGCGAGCTCTCGTTTTTTCTTTGCACGCAGTTGCTTTTGCGAAGTTGTGTGAGTGTAGAGGCATTGTGTCATTGCGTTTCTTCTCGTACTATTTCTTCAAGCTCCTAAATTTTAATTCGACATTGCGTTGATCAATGCTTTGCGTAAAGATCGGAGCTGCATGGTTCGAAAGTAGTGTCCTCGGGGGAAAACGTGGGATTTTCCGCAAAAGCTTACGAAAACCAGACGTCATCGAAGACGAAACAGGCGCGGCAAGACGACGGATGCGCCCAGTATAGCAACCTCTAGTATGTTGATGTGTGTGTTCGTGAGAGAGGATGCTTTATTGCGTTACCAAAGACGATGGTAGGTGGTAGAAGCGAGCAGATAAGATGAGGTCGTCTTCCGTCTGCATCCAGGTTGCCATGCACTAAGAAAACACCAGAGAAAACGTCGTACCTTATCCCGAGAGGTGCACGCAACAGCACATCACTCTGCTCGCCTGGCGTTATGCAGCAAGCTTCATTTTCCCATGCCTTGTCTTCCCGAAAGGTGTTGTTTTAACGGCAACGTATCGGAGAAGGGGTGGTGCTACTTGTATTTGTGTTCCCTATAACATACGCATACGTATGATACTTCGCTCCCCGTAAGGGTGTCTCTCGTCATGCTGTCTTCGCACCTTCTCTTAGCAAAGTAGTTTTCCGTGGAAAGTTATGCAGAGTGGTAGTAGATGGCCGTGAAGCTGGGGACAAACCTCGTGTAAAGTAGGTGGATGAATAGGGCTCTTCCGAAGTGACCAGAGCATAGCGTGGCCAACACTGAACCCCGTGCGTACCCTTGTGTTAGTGCTGGAACGCAGCACAGTGAGTGCAATTTTTCCTCCAATTTGTCTAAAGTGCGATTTTTCCATTTCCAGTGTTCGCGTTTTTGTTTGGTGTCATATGTTATTTTCACAGTGTGCAAGTGTATGTGTGTTTCAACAGCTATTTTGTTGTGTGTTGGTGTAGCGGGCAGTATTTTTGTGGGTTAAGGTGTTGAGTAGAAAAGCTGAATTAAAAAATCAATTCGTGCGAGGTACAAGATTAATGCCAAAAAGTGCATAGTGTCAGCAGAGATAAAGCAAATTGGCACTGTGAAATTGTAAGGCAAACAGGAAAGCCTACTACCGGTAATAGCTGAAACACGACGACTTCAAAATGGATAAGGCATATTGCTGAACCGTGCAAGAGGCAGCTGTTGCAACGCGGAGCTGCTGCAGCACAACGTAACGACTGCCAACGGAACTGTTCCAGGTGGAAAAACGCTGTCCAACGGTACTGTCTTATTCGTTGGCGTCTTCCACATACCCCGTGGCACCCAGTTCCAGATTACCTCAAGGACGGTTGATCCAGAACCCGAAGGACAAGGAAGCTTCGCAAAGAATTTGTCCAAGGTCGAGAGTTTGGTAGAGAAAGTAGTGGGAATTTTTCCTCTGGACAGCGAATTTATCGGGTAAGATATTTTTGATTATTAAAGATAATTTGCTATGACTCTTCGGGGTGAATCACACAAAGTATTGAACGAAGTGTGTAAATTATGGAAATTAATTATTAATTTTGCAAGTTAGATCGCTATGTTTCGTAAAATATTTTTTTAAGCCCTCACTTATTCAAAAGTTAAATATCGATTTATTCTCAAACCAATACTGCTGTAGGAAGTGAAATTTACGGCCATCATACCTTAAAGTTATCTAATGTAATGCTCGTAGAATCTTCTAAAAATAAGGTTTACAAAGGTTGTAATAGTGTACCCTCCTTTATAGAATTTGACCCTTCCTATGGAGCGATTTTATCGTATATTTGTCGATTCCTACCATCGTAACGTAACGATCGTCTGAATGGTAAATGTAATGCGCGAACACATTTTCAATGATAATATTTAGAAGTGTTTGTTTTTTGCATTCCATAGAATTACAATTTTCGATTCAAATTTAGTTTACTCGTTGGTTTTTAGAATTGCAACAATTTATCATGAGTCTTTAACGTTTTTCCATGGTAAATCGATCACGTCGTACAGTACAATCCTTTCGTATAAAGTTAAAGGTCACAAAAATACACCGATGTCGTCACACAACCGGAAAGGAAAACCGGAAATGTAAAGCAGCTCCAACTGTTTACTTATTCCATGGGAAAGAAGAAAAAAAACTCAGTCCGTGCCGTCTATTTGTATGCTTAGTTCTGCTGTGAGAAAGTGTATTTTAACCGACAAAGGTGGTGATACTTTTTTCTTCTTTATTATCTTCTGCCTCTGGGAGACAGTAGCAACAAATAGGGGGAAAGAAAACAAACTTGTTTATTGAAAGTTCTGTGTGTGTGTGTTTTTTTTTTCATTGTCGAGGTCCCACAGAGGCGACCGTTAGTGTCTGTCCGTCCTGGGAAAGGAAGCTTCATATTCTTAGTTTAGGTATCTGTTTGTATTTTTGTGCGCTTTCAGCTCAATCTATCATGTTAACGATGATTTGGGCCGAGAAAGTATGAAAGCCTCTATAGAATATTGACATCCTGCTGTCGTATGAATTTAGGGATCAACCGTAACGTGTAATAACGTGTATAACTTCGTCATTTTCCAATACAACAGAACGGAGGATCAGAAAGGCTCACATACGCTATCGTAAATGGGGCGATCAGTTGCTGTTCCAAATGACGTTGGAATCAGTTTTCATGGTGGGAAAAATGTACAAATTTAATGTTTCATAATTTTGGTTTGGCTAGGCCGTTCTTCTCGAATAAAAAAAATGCTGGGAAAGCTGTGGAACAACTCCTGTATTACTGCTAAGACGATGATTGCGTATATTATGTTCCCACTGGGAATGCTTAAAATATGACGAGGATATGATATCCCAGAAAATACAGTAAGATAGTTTTCTTATTCATGCAAATAAAGTAAGGAAGAGCAAGTGACAAAAAGCACTTTTTTTACCTGCGAAAAAGATGAAGGGAATTGAAGGATTACAGATCCCAAAAAAGAAGGACGAAAATTTGATTCACCACTATTACCGAGTAACTAGATTTAAGCCGGTTTTGGAAATTTTGAGTTCCAAACATATTTACTTTTACGGCTATTCGTTTTTGTTTATTTGTTATTTCTCAGTCTCAGTTATGCGGAGGCTCCACCAGAACAGGATTATCGGTAAGATTTAGAAATTCTAAATCTAATGCGAATATTTTGATACGTTAGAACGATCGAATTGAACAAATAAGATAACATAAAAGTTTCATATTTGTACATGCTCGGTTTTAGCCTACAAAATTTCTGTAAGTTGATGTACCGCAGTACCGATGTAATTATTATGCGATATTTACAACATACCGAGCGTCCTGGCAGACGTGTTTAGTCTCCAACATGCAATTGCAATTGCACGATCCGCCTTAAACGTTGCGTCCTTTACGCTTCCATCATCATTGTTTTCACTTACTTTATGGCCCATCACGACAACGGGCGTATATTAAACGGGCAATTTCTTCTCCACGCATATGTGCACCATTATTTCGCAATTTATGTGCATCTTTTTGGTATGCCTCACTTCTTATGCCTTAATTATGTGTTTGTGTGTGTTTATTCATGTATTGGAACAGGATAAAATGATCCACTCCTTAAGGGTTTTGTTTTTTTTTAAATTCTTGTTTTCTTGTTGGTTAAAAGTATGGTTAAACTTTTACTGTATAGTTTTCGTGTTTGCTAAAGCATCTAAACAAAAATGCTATGACATTCTAGCTTTTTTACTCGGTATGCTCAACTATTACTACTATTATGTATCCTCTGTTCCTTTTTTCCAACCTCCGTTACCATCTTTATTTGAGAAATGCAATCAATAAACATTTTACCTCTTCTTTTTTGTCAGAAACAACTCGAAACACTCCTCGTATGTGTTTACCTACATGTGTATGTTCGTCTGCAATGTCGTTGTAGGGCTTTTAGTGAAAACGTGCGTCTGCCCTTTTTATTTTCGCGTCGGCTCGAAGCCATAAACTGATGAGAAAATGATCAAAAATGAGGTTAAATTCTTTTTTTTACATTTATGAAACGAACCAGTTTGGTTTGGGGAAAGTATGTTTTGTTATTTTTGTTTTCAAAAACGAACTAAATGCACAACACGTAGTGCTTGTTTTCTTTGTATATCCATTTAAATTGGAATCCTTGTCCATAAAAAAGAGAAAGTATTTTTTATACATAATTACCGCTACATCGTCTGAGCAATAATTGTGGGAGCGAGCACAACATTCGTTCGCTATTTTAAAAGCTATCATAAGCAAAAAGTATAATAACCTAAATAAACTAAATATATTTTTTTTTTGTATAATGTTGTATGAGACGAATTAGAAGAACATAACCAGGATGCATAAAATAAAACTTTCGTTCATGTATCCTCCATTTTGTGCAGCCTCAACCACGCTCCAGGGTGTACGGTGCTTCTTCCTTGTGGCTATGTATTGGTATTTTTTTAACACAATATACTGCCGAAAGTCCCACGATGGTAAGATGCATTCGTTCGATGAAACCATGATCCATTGCACGTATCCTTTATTGTTTTTCTTCGTCTTTCATCAAGACATTTCATTCCTCGTCGTTGGTCGGTGTTTGTGAGATGCGTAAGGTCTTGGTTGATTGTTTACTGCGTTGAACCGACATTGACGATGCGTTGGAAACCACATGACGAACTTTGTCTTTTGATTATGCATTTTTTCTGCAAGCATGCAGAGAAGATTATTTTGCCGAGTTTCTTTAAGTAGGTTTTCATTTTCATTATTGTGATTTTAAGCTACATAATTGTTGTAGTATTAAAGAAGCTAGTCTGCATTGTGTAATATACTGGCTGTGCTATGTAGAACAGCTATGCATAATCTGACTGAAAAAATGCATCATAATTTCAAGCTACGGTTATGAAGCAATCCTTAGTAATTTTTTTTTGAATTTAAGCTCTCTTAAAAAAATTTACGATATTTTTTCGGTCTCTTAATGTTTTTCGGTTTTTTATCTCTTTAACACATTTCGTTTACCACAGGACCTTTGACAAAACTATCCCTCCTTTCCTATTTAGGGCTATTCTTCTTATCCAATGCCCCATTGCACAATACTGTACTTTTATCCTTGCCGATTGAAGGACAAGACTCGACTGCAGATACTCACTCATTTATACATTTCCTGTCCTAGAAATTTCATTGGGTATGAAAACACTGTTTCAATCCGAAGTTGGGTTGCTGATTTAGTACTTATCTACCCGTTTCTAACCGACCGAGATATAGGTACGCTTCTATAGCCATGTTCCTATACATCCTGCTGAGTTTGTGCCTTTTTCTGTTTTGTTCTGTGCTGTGCTGGCATGTTCCTTCGGTTTCAAGGCTTTGCTGAGCTTTGCCATTTCTCCGACAGTTTCAGCTAGTCATCATGATGTAAAATTTTGCTGCGTCTACCGACATTCTGCACTCTGGTGGTGTGTTTCGACCCATTGCTGCTGTGTAAATTGTCTTCTACATTTCCAGTCCAGATGGGCTAGCGTATTTGTATGGGTGTCCTTTTGATGGTAGCCGCTGTTACGCAGAAGGAGCAGAGTGTCCTCTGAATTCCAGAACTTCCTTTGACAATCAGATATATCTCGTCCCGTCTCTAGCGGTAATGTCTCTAGCGGTAATGTCTTTTCCTATCCCAAGAACAAACCATTTTTCTGCAGTGATGGACGATTTCCCGTTCCTACCGTTCTCTGCAATAGGAGAAGACTCGTTCTTATCTACATTTTTTTATTCATACAAAAAAGTATTGTCCTTACACACGGCTACTTCGAATTCATTCGTTAAGTACTTGCTTTATGTGTTCATTGCTTGATATATTTAATGATTGTAATTTATTTTTCATAGAAATATTTTAACAATGATCTATTTTTATTCGTTTCAGATTGATGGTGTCCTGCAGCTTGAGATTAAGTAAGTATTTATTCGATGTGTTCCCTTATTCACTTATCGTTTTTTATTTAAACGATGCACGTATGCAAGATGCATTAAATGATATTAGTAACTACTTTCCTCGTACCCGCATTACGCAATTTTCCAGAAATACAGGAATCGCAGACCAAAACCTCTCGAAGGCGGTAGTCGCATAAGAAGACTGCATTTTAATGAGAATACAATCTTAAATGCGGATTGTAACAAATACTAATATTAGCTAGATGAGCTATAAATTAATTTTAAGTATACTTCCGTTTTGTGGGATAAACTTTTTGTGAATGGTTGAGATGAAATGCATAAGTCTCACAATTTTAACAAAAAAGCTCGCACAACTGTCCGTAACCAATGAGAATTTCGATCGTTTTACATCGTATAGACCAACATCTACCAGCAATGGACAGAGACATTCATGCAGACAGTGTAATACTATTAACCTTTAATTATCCCTCCAGGGTCTATTAGTTTTGAAAATGAGTTGTAGCAACGGCAATGCTACAGTTTTTGCTCCGTTTGCTAAAGTATTTCTATGGAACGCAATGAAAAACACAAAACAAAAAAAAAACAAGCTTGAATATGAAGGTGAACAAACACTGCAACATGTGACACACTCGCCCGAACATGGCGGGTTCAGCAAATAGGCACCGGCTTTATGTGGTGCGCCAATTAGTGGCTTACAATGCTAGCAAGTTTTATTGTTGTACTCCACTGTTTCGCTAGGTGAGGCATAATGTTCGGGTTGTGTTGGTATTGGTGGCGATATTATGTTTGAACCCTTTCGGGCAGTGTCTGTGCTACTCTCAAAGCACGTTGCTGTGTTTTGCATCCTCGACAGCAACTGATGACGATTTCTTTTTATCGTTCGAGAATGCCTTAATGTCCTTTTCCATGGGTTTTCATTGCAATTTTAATGATATCGAGGCTGTCAGCGGTAGTGTTCTTCATATTGGAAATGGGTTGAGCAAAGGCAGACCGTCGGTTATTTATGACTTGATCTGTTGCCATGAACGGAGCTACGCCTTGTTCAGTTATCATAATCAATTGATCGATCAATGTTTTTCCTCTTTTGTTAGAGATTGCATTTGTTTACTTCTCACGATATAATTTTACAGTTTTTAATGTTATTTCAATGTGTAGAACTTATGCTTGACCTAATAGTTTTTATAATGCATATATCTTCTGTCGATTATGAGCATAATTTTTGTAAAGTTGAGTTAGTTCATCAGTTTTAAAATTTGTTTATATGCATTTAAACAATGTTTATTACCTTAAACCGGTTTTAAAGCACTCTTGTAATTAGTAGAAATTATAATAACCTGTAATCGGTTTCTACATAAAAAAACACGTAACGAGGACATTGAAGTTAGTAAGTTGAAGAATTAGTTATTGCGATTCTAATAAAACGTCCATAAAAAACAAACGAAGACAACGTGTTGTAAAGTTGCATTTTTTGTCTTACCCATCATCGTTATTGTAATTTGCAACATCACGAAAATAGGATACCCGCAGTTTAAAAGCGGTCGTGATTAGGCCGAATAATTTAGAAGAAGAGTTCTTTTTCGGTACTGTATCCTTTTTTTATCCAATTGCTAAATCCCTCTGATCCTCTGAGACCGATACATGTGGGAACCGTGGTGGTTGTTCGTGTGTCTCGAGGTTCAGTTTCGCGTTTTTTGAGGCACATGGGTGCGTGGGAAGATATTCTTAAGCCAAAATTCCGATTCTCGCCTGTGTTTGCACGCTTAATACTTTGACCGGTTCTTCTTTGGATTGTGTGTCTCGCGATCCCGACCCATCCATGAACCGAAGATCAATCTGTTGTGTTCAACTTCAAAACTCCCACGACCTGCGCGACTCGGCAATGGATGACTTCACCGAAAAGGGAGAAAAGAGACCGAGGAGAAGTAAGGAATATGTTCTTATTCTTCTTTTTATCTGCAAAAGTTCTTTATTTCGTGAAGTTCTTGGTCGTTCTTCGGGAACGAGGAATGTCGGAGGAAGAGCACAGATCAGGAGAATGAGTGTTCGTTCGTTAAAGGAATGATCATCTACCACTGCATGGGATCTCTGTGGAGTCGAATCATGTGTGTGTATATTTGTGGGGCTAGGAATACCTCATTAACAACACGTTATTTTGCAACGAAAAACAAAATCAAAACGACCAGTGCCGTAGCTGTGGCGGCGTGGTGAAGTTGATTTTAATTCGTGACTTTCGATTTCACGTAAGAATTTCACTGCACTTCTTCAGTATGTTGACGATAGTTATACACTCTCTGATGTCCAGTGCTCGTGCCGGTAAAATGCCAAGATCGATCAATCGTCGATCGATCCTTTTCGATCATCGATAACTTTTTTTTTATTTTGAGTCCAAATGTTGCGGCGATAAGTATGATCTACCATTTGAAATAGCGTGTGAGTTCTTACAATATTTTATTTCTATTTTTTGGAAGGACTTAAAACTAAGAAAATCATTTGGGATCGGTACTATTCTCCAAAAATGAAGAAAAAGACAAATCGAGAAAAATCGTATTTCCCACGCCGTTCATAAGAAATCCCACGCCCTTCTGTAGCTGGTGGGAAGAAGGAATCTTTCGACGATTTGTGGAAGCGTTTAATGGTACGACCCCTTTTGGTAACAGTTTCTCGTTAGCTTCCGTTCGTTTGCAGGGATAAAATACGTAAGACGATTAGCTCTTCCAAAGCCTTCAGTCGGTGTGTGAAGATGAATTTAGGACGCACCAAAAATCTCAACCGAATTTAAACAGGTAATCCTGCATAGCTGATCCGGTTGGTGATGATAGTCTGCGATCGAAGTAAAGAAATTTGGTGATAGTTGCTATTGCGCTCACGTCATAAATCGTATGGGTTTAGTGTTATTTATTTTAATTAAATATTCATATATTTCAAAAAATGTTTCAGATAGTAATCAAGGTGTTTTCCCACAACATTATCGCTACCAAAAAGATAAACGACACACCCGCTTTGTAAGCTACTCTCACAAATCTGGATATGGTTTTTGGCTTTCATCGCCTGTGTTGGTAACTGTCATTCTAGGCAATATTAAACCTTTGATTTTTTGGTTGTTACTGGCCCTCTTCTATAGGTTGTCTACCACATTCTTCGGAGGCTATGCGGTTGGCTAAGCTTTTGGAAGCAGCAAAAGCGGGAAAGAGATCAATCGCTTTACGTTGTTCTCTATTTTTTAATTTGGTCTTTTCCCATCGGAATGATTATTTTGTGAAGATATGAGTTTTTTTTTATGTTATTATCCTAACCTCGATTATGTATAGAGGTAAGATCATGTAGCAACATAACGTTATCCATTCTCATCATTCTGTGCACACAGCTAGAACGAACATTTGTAGCACATTTTCTGTACGTCTTGTAGAACAAAAGGAAAACATTTCTCACATACACAGTGAGCCTGATGAAAACAACCAAATCTCACTACATCAACCTGTATCCACGGATGCATTTTTCACAAGTGGTAGAACCGGTGACCCTCGACAGCGACGACCTTCTCAAGATCAGACTACTCTTCAGCATGTTTGTCGTCGCGGGATCCCTGGAATGCCTGTAGGAGATTCCCACTGTTTTCTATTGAAAGCCATTCCTCGTGTTTCCTTCCATATTGTTTCGCTTTGTCTAAATCGTGGATATAGCGTACCGTCCAGTCTCTATTAGAATCGCCTATCCAGCTATAACCGCAGCTCACCCAGACGTAAATCTTGTCGGCAGCGATTCTTTTCCACGACCGTTTGTGCCCACTTCAGATGGGTACTTCAAAGACACACCTCCAAGGGTTTGACTGGAACGATCGTACCAATATATGGCTGTACGTCTATACGTATATTTTTTTTGTATTGCACGCCATGCCAAACAACAGGCTTCGATTCTGAAGCAGAGAGAATGAACAGAGCAAAGCAACCGTTCCCAGACGAAGCCTTTCCTGTATCTCGACATCGTGCAGGCTTCCCGCGGTTTGATCATTCCTCCATTTCTGTTTCTTCTTAAAGCTCGCACAAGTTCACAGCTTACCTTGGTCTGCCTGGTCTCGTCGACGACCATCCCATGATATGATGCTTTACGCTTGGCCTGCTTCGTGCGTTTGTGCGTTTATGTTCTACGATCGTTAAGATGGAATCCCATGGAACCGCGTAGAAGGGGATAAAAACACCCATATAATGGGGGGAAATGGTGGAAAACATTCCACAAAGAACAAGTCCTTGCCGCCCAATGACGCGGTCGCGGATTTATATGGGTGAAGTTAGATGTCAGATTTTTTAAAGCTCACGGTTCCGTGCACGGAAAAATTCATTTAAAACGTCCAGTATGGGGTTCGTTGGCAACGGCAGTAGAATGCTCCCCGAACCTGTTGAAACGGTTTCTCACAGCCCTTTCCCGGTATCTTGTGATTGATGATCCTCAGACATGTGAGAGACGTTATAGAATGGAAAAGGCAATAATACAAATATGCCCGTTTGCGATCGGCAAATGGGTGATCTGAAACAGTGCGTCCAAATTTGGTTGTGGAAAGTCATGGGACCGTTTGTGCAACGGATCATTTGGTTTTGGGGACACTAAATAGCTTCATAAAACCCTCAATTTGAAATTATCACACATGTTGGAAGACTTTATTTTTATCCCACTAGGATGAATAGGTAATTCAGATAGTATTGCTGCTTAGGGCTCCTGTATTCAGTATATTGCGTGAGAATGCATTCAAGATCTTACGATAATTTGCTTCCGCTTGGGACACCCGGTAAGGTTAAAAGCGTTATGAGCTTCGGAAACCTAAATCGTGATGGACATCCCAGTATCTGAGCATGTTACTGATCCGCGTGGCCAGGAGATTCATTTCAATGTCATTTCGATAGGGCTACGGGAACTTGTCATGACCCTTCTTCTTGACCTAGGTTACCATGCCGCGAGTTGTATGCCATCGATGTCCGTCCGGGGTTGAAGCGAGCGTGGGAATATGACAACAACATGTGTGTACCGTCTAGTCATCATGGAAGGTCAAACAATCGACCAGTCATTAGCTAACAAACGGCTATTTAAGTATGTGTACAGAGAGCATCAAGCGTATCTAAAGCAAGCCTCAAAAGGGTTGTAAAATGAAATGGATGAAAAGCAATTACTAATACTGCAACGGTAATACTTACTTAATCGATAACAACGGTAATAATACTTAATAATAGATTTTAGATGTTTTCTGCAAAAAAAAAAAATCATAACTTGTCTACCTAGCTGTAACATGCAAAAAGTGCAACTAATCGATCATATCATATACGAGAAATCGTATTCGATTTTAGTTCCAGCTACAAAATTCCTTGACAAGGACATTTTGGGCATGGTGAAAAAAAGGAAAATCATACCACAAAATACGCCATTACGTCGTCGTCACCGTAACCGCCGGGTACCACTGGTTATAAATTACGTTAATGATGTAAAGGTGGAAGGTAAAATAAAGAGGTATATAATCATAAGTCGCCGGGACTGATCAAAATATCAGAAGAACGAAGAAAGATCGACAGATAGATAAGACCATGATCGCAATCCTTGTGTTTTTTACTCCGTCCATCCCATCTTTCCCGCCGGGTGTGCACCCAACACTAAACCTGCTTTCGGTACCAACTGAAGAATATATCATACGAAGGCTGTTTCGAATGCCATTTCCAGTTCCAATGTGGAAGAATTTCTCACATGAATTATACCGGTCTTGCAGGAGATACATGTGTGTTGATGTCACGATGAAAAAGGTAACATGAAGGGAGGGGCCTTTTTAAGGGATTCGAAAAAATCCTTCTCAACCTCTTTTTTTTTGTTTTGTTTTAATTTTTGACAGCCAAATTGCTACCAGCATATCATGTCATTATAAAAATCACAGTGATCTTCACGATCATAATCGTTTCAGTGGGTCCAAAAATCAGATATGTTATGGTCTCCCAATGTATTTGATTGCTAGTCTTCGACATGGGCTGAACTTCCGGAGATGAAAGAAAAAGGAAGGAAACATAACGTTTGTGAACTTAAAAAAACGGACGACATCAACCAGCAGGAAGCGAGAAACTTCTTGCACACTCGTCGGATGTCTTAAAGATGTAATGTGCAGGTTGACTGAATTTCTCCTTCACGTTATTGAACTAAAAATCAAGCAGACTTGTTGGTCCGGTTTTCTCATACCTTTTTCATCCCTCAAAGGAAGCCATTTTCAGAGACACAGACCATCAGACAAAGGATAATAAGTGCTCTGGGAGGCGATAGCAATTATCTTTTGCAAGCTGTAGCTCTTCGGATAAAAGAACGGAATGTCCCATTTCGTTATTCGGTTTAAAGTAAGATAAATTGATCATTAATTAAATACGGGTTGCAAATGATCGATCAATAAAGGCGATTAAGCATAGTACTAGATCGGCAATCAGATTTTTATCTCTCTCTCTCTCTCTCTCTGGCGGAATATGATTGATTGTTGTGCATTGGCTGTGTTAATTGACGTAAATAATTCTGTGTGATTTTAAATGATAAACATCGGTTTTGATGGAACAAGACATATTGTTTTTTTTTTTATTCATGAAGAACGGCCAGGCCGCATTGCTCAGACATATTGTTACTAATAATATGACATATTGTTACTAATATTAGAAAAATGCTTCAACGCTGGTTTTGAGCCATACGTTGACCATGTTTTTGGATCATTTTTTTAAAGGGACACTAAAATGGTGAGCGATAACCTCTGCACCACAATAGCAGTAACATGGAGTAAAAGATAAGCTTGATTGTTTGTAAGAAAAATTTATTATTTTATAAGATCTTCTTCCATCCCTCCGTAGAATCCCATCTCGCATCATCCATCCCTTCTTTAGCCGGTCTTCGCATATGCTTCGTCTTATTGTGTGTAGTTTCTCCGTTTCCGTTCTGCCCCGTGAGAAGCTACGACTTCTCGTTTGGCCATCATCAGGCCAAAGCGACTTGTAGTATGTTTTGTTCGCCGGTTATCTCACGGTTCATTCGCGCCACCAGCCTGTGAGAGAGTATGGGTAAATCACGGTAGAGCCGCGTATACGCGTCTCTTACTATGCCTTTTTTGGTTACGCTGGCACGCCGATACCTTCTTTGCGATCTTGCGCGTCCCTGTTTGCACTTCCAACATCACCACTGGATGCTATCGCTTCGATTGTCGATCGTTACATCTGTTACTATACATATACGTCTCCTGTCGCTTCTTCGACTCTCTCTTGGACCATCGTTTGGGCCCTTTGGATATTTCTTCATGCTCTTCCTCTTTTTCGTACGTGCATTCGTGCGTACCACGTTTGTCCGTTGTGTTTAATTTTTGATCGTGAGAAAAATATGGGTAACGTGAGATTTTTCCTCCAGCACTACACAACCACCATTACCGATTTCTGTCCACAACGGTGAGTGTCTGTCTTTGCAGATGCGGTATTTTTGTTGTTGTTGCCCGTTTTGTTGCGTCTCTTTACTTTACTCTCTTTACTGCTTTTTGGTTCGAACGTTCCGATCGAATCTTGTGCTATCCCAACAGTCCATAACATACTCACATAATATTATTACGGTGTATATCGACAGTTTGCTTAGCAATGCGGTAAAATTCGTTTACAAAATGGCACAGAAAACCACAAGAAATCACATAGTTTCGTTAATAATTCAGAAGTGGACCTGAATTCCATCGAGTACTTGTGTGAACAACTGTTGTATAGAATTTATATACAATTTAAGACAATATATCTCATTTGCCCTGGTATGGTACGATGGAGCCAAAGAGATCTATAAACAATAATTGCGACGAGTATCATGATTGTCAGTATAATACTATAAAGTAAATAATACACCATTAAATGTTCTTATTGCAATGGTACAGCAAGCATGCGTCTATATTATGAAATATATTATCACTTTTTGAACCTAAATTTTGCACTTTCCTGCACTCGATAATCAGTATGTGATTATTATCATACGCAATGGTACATGCAGGCATTAACGCACATTTTATTAATAATAGCTAGCTGAACGGCTTGATAGATGTGCATTTTAATCGTGCGTATTGCTTTTTGATTCCCTTATGCACTCAAGCGTATTGTCAATCTTTACTAGAGAAAATATATTTTTTCAAACAAAAAAAGCACCACCCGTCAAGACATACGGCTAGAAACCACGTCTTAAGCCGATTATCCGCATTTGCATGATGATAAGCACGGTAAAAAGGAAGCCGCTTTCCTTCTGTGTATGCATTTTCATGCCATTTGGTTTTCATCTCCCCTTGTGTGCTATTTCCATTGTAAATGTTGCCTTTAAATAGTAACATCGCGGGCATGAACGGAGCTTATGGAAAGTAAATTCTGAAAGCCTTCCACCTACATCATCTTACACTCGGAGAAGCACCTACCAAGCAGAGAGGAAAAAATATTAAACAGATGATGATGATCCACTTTACTTACCGGTACGTCTCTTCGGGCTATTTTTTATGCTCCCTCACTGCTTCATGTTGCAGAAAGGGTGAATAAAGCACATACACTCCTGGTTTCATCGCCATACTCAGGGTTTGCCTTGCTTCCTCCACGACAGATGGTGGTGGTCTGTGGAACACACCGGCCCCAAACCGACTGGCCAAAAAGCCACATGCCGTACACGCCAGAGCACTGCCTCGATTATGTTCCGCCGAGAACAGGTGCTATGCTGACGGAGTAAACGCGTTTGCTGAAGCTATAGTGCATACATATTTACATAAGCCAATGACCCGCTGTGCGTGGTTGTGGAGCAGCAGCAGAAGCGAGCGTTTATTCAGTACCGATTATGTGATACCGGCGCGCAGGGAAATGGTCAGAAATCCATGCCACATCCATGGCCCAATCAAGGGAGTTCCGGACCCCATTTTGGAAGTCGACCTCACCGTAAATCATGTACGAGCCAAATCCATGCCCGTTTGTGATGCACCTGGACCTAGAGCGGCAAATATAGGAGGTTAAAACAAAAGCACTATAAGGGCCAAAATCCTCCTCAAATCTATAAACAGCAATATGTTTTGTTTCGTTTTACACTCATCGAACGAGTTGCTTGGAAGAGTGCGTTGAAAGAGGATTGCAAAAACCGGTGCCTCTATTATCCTGGCTTGGACGCTGCAAAAATTTCTACCAGCATGATTCTTTCCCAAAAGGAAGTCGCTCATTTGCAATGGAAAGAAATGGAGAGGGAACACGAAGAGTAGGAAAACATGCTGCGCATAAAATTCCTTTACACATTTTAACCTGCGCCAGGTTCGTGAATCCTTCCATTTCTTTTCAACAGTGACAAAACCTTATTGGCCTTCTCCTTTTTTCCGCTTCGTGTGCGCAACCTCAATACCCGGCCGAAGATGAAGGTTATGGGTATAGTTTCCACAAATTTAAATGAAAAAAGAAACATTTCGAACATAAAAAAACCAAATCCGGCCAGGATGAGATGCGATGTGAACTGAACATCCGGTGCAATGTGGTGTGGAACAATTTGTCTTCTTTTCACTGGATTTTTCACTGCATCTCGCAGCATCCAGCCTCATCAGCTGTGCGTGTCTGGATGTTGCTGCAGCTGTCGGTGAGTTTTTTTCCTTGTACCGCCCGGGACAACGGAGCGCAAACAGTTTTAGCTTCCCAATAATCAGCTGCGACGGCATTACCTTATGGACGTATTCCCGTTGTGCGCCAGGCGTTCCTCGCCCTATAGTGAAGCAGTTTTCTTTCGAGCCTGGATGTCCTTTTTCCTGCAAAACACAAAAAAAAAATCATCCTTATAAATGTTTCGTTCGAAAAATGCCTGCAGGGCCGTCATCAACATGAGGGGCAATTCGATCAAATGAATGTTGTAGGTTATCTCGAACACATTCCGCACACGGTCAGGTTGTCATAGCTTGACCGGGAGGGTGCTCAATCGATGGTCGTCACACACACCGTAATCATTACCGACCAGACCCGTTGGTGCGTAGTTGATATGCATTTACGATGAGGATAATTACAGTTTTTTTTATTATTGTTGCGCTACCCCGTGGGCTCAGACAGCGTTTTGCATTCGTGTTGCCCTTTTCTTGCTGCCATGCAAATTGATTACACCCGTATGCTTCCAACATCACTGTTTGCATCCTTCGAGGTATGCATTATTTTATGAAACCGTCCTACTACAACGCCTTATGAAACCAATGAACTCGCTCCTTCAAGGCGAGATATGTAATATGTGATGTGTAGATGAAACATATTAAAATGGATTAATTGAAACGCGAAAATAAATCCGAATTTTAGAAAGCCCTTAAAGTTCGTGCACCGATTACACAAATATGGTAATTCAATGTACAAACAAATATAGCCACCAGGAAACCGTTTTAAAAAACCGGATTGTGTTTAGTCGGGAGAAAGATAATTCATCCACCAAATTGGTGTTTGGTTGTGTCTCGTATAGGCGGCCATCGATATGTTCGTATGCTGTTTGACATTAGAAACGAATGTGATCCGATCGTTTGTTCGCTTTTTTGTGGATGTAACGTGAACCTCTTTGTGGTTGTTGTGGTTACAGTTTTAGGCTTCCCTGCATATGTGTCTAGTAATACGCATTTTTTCTCAAATTGACTGTTGTGAATATTTGTTTCGTTCAGTCTGTTATACACAACAGACTGTAGAATAACAACAACAAAACACTCTCCAACAGCACCAATGCCAGAACCATGCATGTATATAGTACTAATTAAGAGGAAGAAGAATAAGAAGAATTAAACTCGTTTTTCCTGATCATAATCAACGTGCAATGCGAAAAAGAACCACTCGCCTTGCTCTCCTTGGTTAATGATTATGAACGACTTTAAAGTAAAGGGTAACTACAAATTTGTTTTCCATTTTTGTGGCTTTGGCATGATCACCATTTGCTTATATTTACATCATGTGATAGGCATTATCCTTCTAGAAATATGAGTAACTTTAAAGACATGTATACGTCTATGCCTAGAAGGATAAATTCCAGGTTGTTTGGTATGACAAACTTAAATCAAGCTCTTTCCGAAGCAGCAAAGGTTTTAGTTGAATTTCCGAGAAATATTGTCCAATGAAAAATGTTAAATATGTTGATACAAAACCAAAAATTGCCAAATTGCTTGAATTAATTCACATGATTGTATTATTCAACATAAACTACGAGACATAAATTAAATTGTGGATCATACAGTTTCGCGTTAATCAAATCTCCTTTATATGATCCATTGTCGCTACTCATAATGACTTGATAATTGGTTCTACACAACTGTAGTACTTTTGTTCCTTTCGCAAAGAAACAACATCAACTACGCATTAATCGCCATGGCCAAAGATGCGATGCGTAGGTTACACCAAATGCGATGACGTTGTACATACGACGAAGCGGTTACGCATGGGTATGTGTTTGTGCGATAGCGTATTTTTGTGGTTTGAATAGTTTTTTCTTTGCTTCTACTGTTAGGTCAATTCTGCAACCTGTATGCTTTTACTGATTGTAGTCTTTTCCGCCTTTCTTTTGACCTCCACGGCTTCAGAGCTCCACTACGAGCTACGGGCTACATAGCTGCGGCATTGTAGTGCAAAAAGCACCAAATCAGCCTTTTGGTGTTCTGCGGCGTTTGAGTTTAATTTTAGACCACGCTTACTACTGATGCACCAACGTGCTGTACCGGCTGATTGTGATGGTGATGATGGGTGTGATGACGAGGTAGATGATGTTGCACATATAGCAACAAATGTGCTGATGCATTCCGAAAATTGTACTATATTCTGAGGCTCTTCTAACTGTGCCAGCACCGACTAGTTGCTGGAATAGTTGCTCCCCATATTCTAGGGTACCCTTATGATGCCATGCTGATGCAAATCTACTGAGTAATAATGCTAAGAAGGGCACAAATTATGAGGATAAATGCTATATAAACGATTCCTGTTTTATTTGCAAACACGAAAGTTGAGCTAAAGGTTAATCATAATATAAACCTTATAGTATTATTATTTCCTTCGTCGATCAGTTGTTAGAAAGATTAAATATAAAAAAAAATCCATTCTATAGCCCGCATTGTGATGTCCAACAGTAATAAATATGTTTTTATTTGTGTTTTCTTTTTTTTTAGCCTATAGAACGCCTTACCCACAGTGCATGCGAACGCGTTACGTTGTCTTTGTCGCCGTGCCAAAGAATGGCAGAACAATGTACCGTCAGCATTGAAGATAGCAAGCAGCAACAAGAAGAACCCGCCTCTTCCCATAACGCTAGCCATCCCGCAAGTCCTCTAAGCAGTATCAAATCGGCCACGTGCGTTGTGGCATCTGCGGCAACCAGTGCGACGACCAACGTCGACGACGAGCAACAACGCACGGTGGATAATGGTAATAACGATGGGACTAGTACACCAAGGACAACCTGCGACCATCGTTCCACCACTCCAAACAGCGGTGTGACACCACTCTCGTTGGCCGGCGATGCCAACGATGGGGTAAAGAAGCCTTACTGGCTATATTCCTCCACCGAAGAAGATCGGATCCAACATCAACAGCAGCAACATCATTTGCTACGCATGGATAGTCATGGCAGCGATGATATCGATGGCAGCTTGCGACATGAGCCGGATCGACAGCAGTTGGATTGTTCCATCCTGTTAGAAACGCCCGCTCTAGAACGTGTGGAGATCAGCGATGTTGCAGTGAGACTGCAGAGCAACGAAAGCATCAGCGATGGAAGGATCGCAGCCGGTAAGCTGGCGACAATCAGCGACAAGTTGGCGGCAGTGAAACCAAAGCGCCTCAGCGACGAATTTTTCTCGGCGGACGACGATAACGACGACGACGACGACGATGATGACGATGAGGAGCGTGAGGAGGAAACGAAATCGAACGGACGTACCGTGCCCGATTGCAATACGATGGTAGATAGCGAGGCTCAGGCAAGTCTGAGTGAAATAAAAAATCTCAGCATCACCTGCTGCGGGAAACGGAAAGAATTCGATGAGGATGATGTGCGCGAGGAAGGCGTAGGCGAAAGGGTGTTGCGAAACGATGTCCAATCTGGTTTACATCCTTCCGGTTCAAAGGATGCGGAACTGCTACCGGTGCATCGCATAGTTGCAAATCCGATAGAGCCAAAGATATTGGCTATCCAAGCGACTGAAAACGCGGACGGAACACCTCCAGAACATCAACAGCAACAGCGGCATGCTGCAGCCGACGATGACGATGAAGAACTTTTAATGGACGATGTGCAATCGATGGACGCGATCGAACGGCGCGATTTCGAGCAGGAGGGTGGTTTTTTGATAAGAAACAGATCACTGATATCTGGCGATAGACTGAATTTAGAATTTTTAAATAACACAAATACCCGTCCTCCGTCGATCGAGCGCACGCAACCGGAACAACAATCATTATCGAAGAATGTGTCAGCTGATGCCCAAGCGTTATGCGCATCCTCCAATCCAGCTGTCGAAGTTGTTCCAACGTCTTCTTCCTGCTCCACCGCAGCGGCATGTACAACGTTGGACACGCGAACGTCCGCGCAACATACGACCACGCCAACGAGCAGTAGATATCAGCACAAACATGATCCTCACCATCACCATCATCATCATCACCACAATCAACACCATCAACATCCTCGGGATGGCAAAACTGGTGGTAAAACGCTCGTCAGCAGTACTGGTAGCGATAGCTTTAGTAGTAGTTATAATAGGGAAACCGAGAACAATAGTACAACCAAGTTCGCAGTTAATAAGCTTACGAGAAACCTCTCCGCTAGTCTAGCTAATTGCAACGATAACAAGCATGAGCAGCAAGATGCCGTTACCGGTACCGGCACCGGCACCGGATCTAGCACTACGTCACCCATCTCGTCCTCATTTGCGACATCCTCCTCTTCCGCTTCTTCCTCCTGCTCCTCTTCGAACTATTCGCTATATTCAACATCAGCTACAGGACCTGGTGATGAATGTGTTCCAAACCTACCTGCAGATGCAACAACCAGAAAGGAATCTAAACCAGAGCTTGCCGATGCCTTTTTAAATGCTAATTCAAATGATAGCGTATCATCGGATCGGTCACTTTTTGGCGTTCATGCCACGGAAGAGGAAACGACAATTACTGTTTCCGATGGGCAAACGAGGGAGGATACTCATACGCATCACGACGACCCATGCTCCTCCACCTCCTCGACCGCATCGTACTCGTCCTCTTCCTCGCCGTCCCCTTCGCAAACAACGACGACGCAGCACAATGACGATGTGCCGATGATCATTTGCTCCTCTTCGGTACTGCCGCCAACTGCTTCGCATTCGGCCGCCTCATCGGTTTCGTCCGCTCACGAAGAAACCACCTCTGCGACTAGTAAACCTTTGTGCGATGGAGACTATGATGAAGACGATCACGAGGCGAAAGCTAGCGCAACGAAGATAACAGCAGTGGAACACACATCAACGGCTGCACCTTCTAGTTGTTCCGGGCGAAGCACTAAGGAGGATTCCCTTGTTTCGAACGGCAAACTATCCTTCAGTTGTGCTTTTCCCAAGGACGTTGGTAGAACATCAACTGCAGATGGTGGGAGCAAACAGATGCTACCAACAACTTCTGGCAATGGCAATGTGCAACAGGAGGAGCAAGATTCCATATCGAAAGCTCGAGTCAGTGGGCCAGGACAACAGTCTCAGCAGCAAGCTCAACATCACCATCGACGTCAGTTTCACCATCATCACCGCGCCGCAGGAGCAGGTGAAGGAACGATTGCCGCCTCTGCGGCTTCATCCTCATCTCGCGTAGTAACAGCTAATGGGTCCGCGCAAACTGGAGACGCAGTTGCTACATCACGAGAATCTAATCCTGTGCAAGATATTGTAGTAGCTCCATCCTTCCATCAACAGCGCGATGCCAGCACAAATACGTCCAATTCTCCCGAATGCAGCGAACCTGATATCGATGAAGAGGACTGGGCCGACTGTGAGGAAGGTACGGACGAAGAGGTGTGTACCTGTCGAGATTACACTGACGAGGATGGATTTGCTAGCAGTGAGGACGAGTTGCCATCACGAGATGTCGATCTCTCCAGTTATACGCACCTAGATACGATATCGGACGATCTGCTGCATGACGCACAAACGCCTCGGCTCCATCGTAAGCGGAAGTTGACGGAAAATCGAACTATACTGTATGGAGATAGCAACAGCCCATCGGCCGAATCGTTGAACTACAGCAGCCGTAAACGTCTAGCACTCGATGGATCGACCGTTACAACAAGTTCATCAGCTACTACTACAGCTAATGGTGGTGGGTCACCTGGATCAGCGACAGCAGCAACAACACCAAACAACCCGGCAGCATCAGCTGGTGTAACTCCTTTATCCAATGGCGTTGTATGCACTACACCCCGATCCTCCCTTCGAAGTCCAATGAATGTATGTTTAATGTTGAGCATCGTTAAGCTTTGCATTGCAAAGAGACTTATCTTGTTTTTTTGTGAAAAATTACAGATTATCACTACTCCAACATCATCTACATTGGGAGAGCGCAAGACACCGAGAACCATTATACCGACCAAAGATAATCCTCCTCCTGAACTAAGTGAATGGTTGATGCAATTCCAGGTGAGGTTTTGAATCTTGTATGCGTCGATTAACATTTATAATCAATCGTTAGCGTAAAGCATCTCCTTGTAATTTCTTTCTGTTGTTAATTTCTTATACTACATCTGTAAACGTTTCATTAATAATTCTTTCATCAAATAGCGATGGACACACGTCGAACGATTGTTAGCAGTAGATCGTTTGATCGAGCATTGCGAACCAACACAGGTGCGCCACATGATGAAGGTCATTGAACCGCAGTTCCAACGTGACTTCATCTCACTACTGCCAAAGGAGCTAGCGCTACAGGTATTATCCTACCTGGAGCCAAAGGATCTTCTAAGAGCCGCCCAAACCTGCCGCAGCTGGCGCTTCCTAGCCGACGATAACTTACTGTGGAAGGAAAAGTGTAAAGAAAGCGGCATTGGCATCGAACCATCAACCGATCGTCCTAAACGGGGCCGCACCGGCAACATGCCACCGATATCATCGCCCTGGAAAGCGGCCTACATGCGCCAGCACATCATCGAAATGAATTGGCGCTCGCGTCCAATACGAACGGCGAAGGTGCTGAAAGGCCATGACGATCATGTCATTACGTGCCTTCAATTTTGCGGCAATCGTATCGTGTCTGGGTCAGACGACAATACGCTTAAAGTTTGGTCCGCCATCACGGGGAAGGTAAAGCAATATATTTGTGGACGAATGTTTTCAGTGTAGCTATTAATCACATTCATCATCGCCCAATTTCAGTGCCTTCGAACACTAACTGGCCATACGGGAGGTGTGTGGTCATCACAAATGTCGGGTAACATTATCATCTCCGGCAGTACTGATCGCACTTTACGCGTCTGGAAGGCCGACACTGGACAGTGTATGCATATACTGCACGGTCACACTTCCACTGTGCGCTGTATGCACCTACACGGTAACAAGTAAGTTTTGTAGTAATCTATTAAAAAACATTTAGACGAATGTTTGAACATAAATTAATTCAATCTACACCTTATTTTATGTCTACCTTCCTCCAACAGAGTCGTCAGTGGTTCGCGAGATGCTACATTGCGCGTCTGGGATGTGAATTTGGGTACGTGTTTACACATGTTGGTGGGACATCTGGCTGCCGTACGTTGCGTTCAGTACGATGGTAAACTGATCGTTTCCGGTGCTTACGACTACATGGTGAAAGTGTGGAATCCCGAGCGTCAGGAATGTCTGCATACATTGCAAGGGCACACAAACCGCGTGTATTCGCTACAGGTAAATGCGTAATGTTTGCATATTTTCAATATCACTTAATCAACCTAATCTTTTTTTTTCATCATCTTTCAGTTTGATGGTATTCATGTTGTTTCCGGTTCGCTCGATACTTCGATACGCGTATGGGATGCTGAAACTGGTTCCTGCAAACACGCACTAATGGGACACCAGAGCCTCACATCGGGAATGGAGCTGCGACAGAACATTCTCGTTTCCGGTAATGCCGATTCCACCGTTAAGGTTTGGGACATCATTACCGGCCAATGCCTGCAAACACTTTCAGGTATGATGCATAATTGCGAATGTGATCCGCAGAAGAATTATTAAAATAATTATTTTTTTTATTTTCAACGTAGGACCCAACAAGCATCAATCTGCCGTTACGTGTCTACAGTTTAACTCCCGTTTCGTCATCACAAGTTCCGACGACGGCACCGTAAAGCTGTGGGATGTAAAGACTGGTGAATTTATCCGCAATCTAGTGGCACTAGAATCGGGCGGTTCCGGTGGAGTAGTTTGGCGTATTCGGTAAGATTTAGCTATTTCTCAGAAGGCACACATAACTGAATATTACACGATAAAATATTGTACTTAATTTGATATTTCTACCAACTTTTTTCAATACAGCGCTAACGATACAAAACTTATCTGTGCCGTTGGGTCACGCAATGGTACGGAGGAAACCAAACTGATGGTACTCGATTTTGACGTAGAAGGTGCCTGCTTGAAATGCTCATAATTTTTAAGACAACCCCTATTCTACACCGCCACCACTCAGCTGCTGTTTCTGCCACGAACTGCTAAGCTTAATTAATATATTTTCACACTGTCCTCTGTGACACCGTACTCACACTTACTCTCCCCGTAAAACAATCCTCGATACCGTAGGATAACACATACATAAGCAAAGAAACATTCATAGTTTGAACTTTATTTCAAGTCTTCTACTCTGCAGTTTCCAATTCCGCAAGTTAAATAGCTTTCGCAGGAAATATACATTGATGATAGGGAAATTAAGGTTAAAGTCAGCCACCAGGGACCGTAGATAGTTTAAAAATTGTGGAAATATACAGCAACCACGGCCCTGTAACAAACGGTACCGAAGAACGTATGGACTAGCCATCGTACTCATCAATTCGTTAGCACAAAATGGAAATATTTCCTTCTAGAATACAGTGACGCGTTCCAGTGCCGGTTTGATAAAAAAGTATGATATCTTAGCAGCTTCTTGCTTGCAAACCATGGAAGCATTATGTTCATTTGCCATCCGTACTATTCGCTTTAGAGACAACCACGCTTGAAACGGTGCGGTGAATTTATTAATTTTGATAGTTTTACTCTCTATTAAATGTATGCATCACTCAATCCGTTTGTTGTTTGATTCGTTGGCTTGTAGGTCATGTTAAAATGGGCAAAACAAGATCGTTGATTTCTATGTACCCAAAATATCTGTTTACAGTCTGTTTTTCGTTTATATTATAGTTGTTTCTGTAACAACCGTGTTTCTGTTCGCAATCAACCGTTAGTGTTTTGTTTAAAATTAGAACGGAAATTGTTTGTCGTTATTATTGTCTTCCCTTATATGGTTGTCTCTACGGTGAACATAACAATGCTAAATGATGGGATAAGTAAGATAGTTCCCTAACTAAGTTACAATTCATTTCGTGCGGTATATTCGTTAGTTGCTGAATATTTTCTACAGTTTTTAAACTAGTTTCCGTGAACGCATAAACCGAACGCGTGGCTTTCTGGTGTAAACATTTGGAACTGTATAAAAAATTCCACGTTAAATCGGAAACAGCCTGCACTGGATCGCGAATGCAGAAATGAATGCAAAATAAGGAAAAACAGAATAACACTCATGATAGCAACCAGCAACAATTCGTGGATAATGCTTTATTTTTATGTAACGTTAGTTTGTAGTGTAGTCAACAACAGCAAACGGGATGAAGCCCGAGATGAACATGTTTACTGAAGGCAATATAATAATAGAGGATTTGGTTGGGAGTGAATTATTAGGAAAGGATTGAAATAGCAGACAAACGCCGCTAAAACACGTACATACGAATATACCAACCGCTACCCCAAAATCGAAGGATCTGCGGAATAAACAGAAACATTAATTCTAGTGCGTAAGGACACGTGGTCAGATAGCGATGTAGTATAACCGATGAAAACAAATAACATCTCCCGCACATCAATCAGTGAGGGAAGAGAGATAGAGAGCCAGAATGAGGAATACAAGTAAAAGGGTGGGAAGGGATGTAGCAAGTAATAATCAGAAGGGGCAATGTAAAAGCTTTGTTTCCGGTTACGTGTTCCCTCTCAACCGAAAGGACTACCAGGCCGATGTAGAACGATAATTTTTCTAAATGTTATTTCACTGTTTGTTCCATTATCTATTATTTGGTTGTCGGAATTCAATGTTTTCTTTTCCATTACTGTCGTTTCTATTACAGTGTGTTTCTATTTAATGAAACGATGTTTAATGTACAATTTTAGTTAATTTGAACGCCCGGTCTTTCTTTCCTTTATGTTTGTTCGTATTTGTAGTAGTTATGGTAATTTCCTACTTTCCATGTTTTGTTTTCTGTTCTATTAGTAGAGGAGAGGTGTCTATTACGAAGGTGTGAATGTGCTTTAGTTAACGTAGCTAAAAACCGAAACACGTATTCCAAGCAAAACTCAGAACGATACGCTGAATGATAAAGAAATCCAATAACACAACAAACCCTTAGCGAAAACTGTAAATCAACGTGATATCGTTTGTTTCATTCCCGCATTCCATGATGATCAGTTCAAATATATCCGAAATATTTTATCCTTTCCCAATACTAGTTTTGGTCTGTCAAGTTCCAGTTAAAGACGTACATTTTATTCTACAGGTGGAATTTCAATATTATTTTGTATCAATTTACTTTTTGTCTATAAAGAATTTTATACAATGAGTTTTGCAGTGCCCTTCGAAGGCACGATCAACTGTGATCATGCGTGACGAATCTAATTCATTGTACGATGGTCATTTGTGGCTCGAAGGTTACCAAATGCTATACATGTTTTATAATTAATTAATTTCAATCACTAGATCTTTAGAACGCTTGAGTGAATTTTGACTTTAATGTTTCTCTCAAAACCATCTGCCTATGATGGTAAACTTATGATGTAGTCTTTCTTCGAGCTGATGGTGTGTTTAATCCAAAATATATTATGTTATCTCCGGATGACAATCCTAAGGCGCAGAGCTTCTTTATCCAACTCCAACTGGTATGTGACAGTGATGGACCAAGTCATATCTCAATATCAAGAGTACAGCTGGTAAAAAATAAATAGGACAATTTTCGAAAACTTCGATTATTCATTAAGCATGCTATCAACAATAATATCAACAAGAGAGACGTTACTAAAGCTTAGTTCCATGTATTCATCTGTAGTGATGACCTTGTCATTCGTTTCCTTATGCTGCCGATAGGCTTAGCATTCTATCGGTCTCATGTGATCGAGTTCGATTAAAATTATTTAAAAGTAGAGACGATTTATGCTTTAAATTTTCGCAGTTTTCGTCCAATATATTCGAAGTATGAGATGCTGACGAAATGACCAAAAACTCCAAAACTCCGATCCGATCCATCCGATTTTCGTCCTGTTTGATTCCACTTGATCCAGCCATCGAACTCGCTGTGCTCCTCTGCGCTTCATGGCTGAACAGGGTCGCTGACGAACAACTTCTTGGTGGAGCATGGAGTCCCAACCAACGTAACCTACCGGCTAAGTAGCGGAAGAAGTATTAACAATGAAATGAAAATGGGAAAACGCACACACAACGTTCTCAAACGCACAGATTGACCGTTCATTTCAATTCAGATTTGAATTATTCTAATGTCTGCGCATGCTCACAAGCGCGCTCACCCTCCGACAGGGCCAACTGTCAACATAACAGCCGCAGTCCATGCGAATGTAAACAAAGTATGTTGTATATGCGTTAGTATTGGTGAAAGCACTGCACCAAACTGACCGAGAACAGCTGGTGCTTGCGATAGATGTTCCTTCATGGTGTTTACCCCTATTTTTTTCGTCGTCACTCCCGGTTAGGTGCGTCGTTTGTCTTATCGCTAAAAATGCCGAGTGGTCGATAATTACACTTCCCAGCCATACGCGTACAACAAATGTGGTGCAGTCCGGAATTTGCTTGAGACTGAACATTCAAAATCATTCCAAGCACGCATCGGAATCAGCTGTCCCTAATACCAACAGTGCACGGCAGTATCCTCGTGATGATAAGCATCATTATTAAAGTGTGCATGCGATTTGGGTAAGTAGAAAATGCATCACATTAATACCCGCCTCACCGTTGCACTCTCACACGATTTCCCCGCTTCGCTAACATACAACAATCGCTACTTGAATTTTCTTCTCTATTTTTAGGTGTACCATAATAATAGCTTATTTTTTGACCTCACTCTCAACACAGGTGATGTGAAGGGGTATAGATTACCGAAGATTCTCAGCACTAAGGAAGCAACCAAAGTGTGGCACTAAGCCGAACTATCCATCCTCTAGCACTGCTGCTTTGTAAAAACGAGTTAGAATGGGTCTGCTGGACGAAAGTGGAATTCTGTACGTTATAGCGGATGTGCTTTCGATTGTTACCATCGCATCATGTCTAGTATCGAAAGTGCCACAGATACAAACCGTACGGCAGCTGCAGTCCGCCAAAGGGCTAAGCGTGAATGGACTGCTCATGGAACTGTGCAGCTACACCGTTACGATGCTATATAACTACACCAATGGGTACGCGTTTCTGTCCTACCTGGAATATCCAATTCTGATTGTCCAAGAATACGTGCTCGTGTACTACGTGTTGTGTTATGAGTCGTTGCTGGGCAAACGTGCTTACCAGTGGGCAGCGATCTACGTGGCGGTATTTATTGGCTTTGCCACCACACTCATACCATCCTCCCTTCTGATGATGCTAGTGGTAAGACCAATATTGACCATTACCAGAATTACCGTTCGGGTTTCCCTTCTAACGACACCCAATTTATTCCCTGACCAACAGCCGTTTACTACCCCAGTTGGAGCCACAAGCAAGGTAATGCAGCTGATTGCCATCCTACGTTCGAAGGATTCACAATCGGTTAGCCTGATCACGTGGGGCATTTCGGCGTTTACGAACTCAAGTAAGATGATACGCACATTTAGTAGATTTTTTGTTATATTCACTACTTCTCGTATACAGCCCGCATATATACGATCATGCTGGACTCGGGTGACAAAATGTTGCTAGCCAACTTCGGAATCTCGACCGTGCTCAGCACCTCCGTACTGCTGGCCGCATGGTACTACAAAAAACCAAAGAAGGATTAACGCTTTTACAGCAGCAAAAAGCATCACAACAACCTATTTGCGCATGTTTTACCTTGATGCGTATTTCAACTACGATCACACACTACGCTTACGATTAATGCACCTGAATAGAGAATTTTGCAACCTTGTTTCTCTAGTAGCTTAACAAAAGATCTTCTCGGCAATGCTGAGAAGCTTTATTTTATCTATTGTTAACAAACCAGTTAATTGTATTATGAAAATAACGAACAACATAACGAGATCTTATATAACTTGAAGAGCTGCGATCAATAAAGTACATGCTTTTAAAATTCAAAAGCTTAACAATTCAAATCAATCATTTTATTTTTTTGCCTTTGGAGTATTGGTAGCTTTACGGTCCACATGATTTTTTGGCTGTTGATTACATTCTACAATCTACGTGTGTGTATGTGCACTCGTTTCATATTCGAATGAGAATCGTAATTATTAATGTATGGTTTGGCGAAAGATCTTGCTTGCCCATTGGCAAGCGATAAACGAAACGTTGGCACTGCTAACGTCGGCAATTAATCAAGCTGCAGATTGAAGACGCAAAAATGGAGTCTCTGTGGACGCTGCGTACCTACGAGCAATTTCGACAGGTATTTCTTCGCAAACCAACCGGAATTTCAACTTATAGTTTTCATTTTTGGTGTTGTAGGATTTTCCTCGATGGCTAATTAATGTGCGTAATCCCGTGGAACTGTGGATGCAGCAACCAAGCTTCATCATCAGTCAAATTTTCTGCATCGTCGGTGCATTGTTGTGCTTAGGACACGCATTATACCGTGGTGGACGATGGCCCTTTCTGTGGCTTGGCAGTGTTATCAGTGGAATGTTGATCGAAGGTTGCGTATACTTTTCCCCGTACGGTGAAACAATCTGGTTCAGCCCAACCGTGATTGATTTGTTTGGTCAAAGAATACCGGTTTTCATTTTTTTCGTATGTATGTATCAGTAATCCCGGAAGACTGCTTTACAAAATGAATGTAGGTAACTGATCGCCTGATTCCTGTTACAGATCCATTTTTCTACTATCAAGCTTTTTGGGCGGTTTCGAAGCTGCGGCTTAAGTGTCGGTGGTCTGAACATATCGCCATCGGGATGCTAGTAGTGCTGTTTGATATACCCTTCGACATGATTAGCATCAAGTTTCTGCACTGGACACTCCACGAAACCGAGCCGATGCTTAGCGAGAGGATCTACTCCGTGCCCTGGACATTGTTACTCTTCTTTGCCGCTACTACATTTACGTTTTCCTACTTCTTCCACAATCTGCGGGCATGGATGGATCATTCAACACACAACCGTTGGGCAGCCGGGCCGATTCGGACGGAACTGATGGCATCAGTCGGAGCTGCCAGTCTTTCACTATCAGTAGGCTCGGCTTTTGTTCTGGCAATGTATTATCCGCTGCACACCGTACTCGGCGTTCCACACAGCGTCATCGTTATTGGCATATTCTTGTCTGTATTTACAATCTTTTGGAAGTTTGACCGAAAGAGCAATCGAGATTCTCCATCCAGGTAAAGGCTTTCGACACTTCGTCATATTCAATCACTAATTATTTTCTCATTCACGTGGCCATGTACGTGTAGCCAATCGTTTTTAGACCACATTCTCAATGGATACATTGTGGGACATTTTATACTTTATCTGGGACTGGCGATAGTTCTGGATCCCCAAAGAGCAATTTCATCCGGTAGACATCAACCGATTGGCAATTGTCACAGTACTACCTCTTTGAACATAGAACAGTGCCTAGAAACGATCAGCAGCAGCCATTATGATTTTCATTGTGTTTCAAAACCACCACATGAAGGAGCCTATTGGTATACAATTTGTGGTACATCGCACGAGTAAGTTGCATCGAAACTTAGGAAGACAAATGAAACAAGTATCTACCTATTTAATTTTTGTTATTATTTCAACAGGAATCGTCCGGAGTTTTTGTATGCAATGTTTGTAATCACGTTCATTGCATCGCTCATTCACTGGACGCTCCATTATGATTCACTAGTGCCTAAAAGAGCACCTAGTGCAGGGACTAGCAAAAAACTGGTATAACGATTGGATAGCAGTACCTAAATAGAGAGGTCATAAATACAGAGAATTGTGTTAAAAATTTTATTGATTGGTCCAATAAAACTTTCGTACAAATAATTCCGCGGCGACGTTTTCTATTCCAACTATATAACGGACACGGTAAGTATAAAAAGTATTTTTCATAGTTTGCGACTCGATGGCCGAGAAGATAGCGACGCCGGTCTTTAATGGCAGGACCGGGGTTCACATTCCATTCCATAGATGTGTAGAGCCATGTAGAGTGTTCCATGTAGAGCCATAGATGAAAGGAAACAAGGAAGTCATAGTTTGCACTATAAATTCTCTAGTGTGCTGATCGGGTTATCGAGCTTCTGTCAAAGGTGTGGATAAAACTACTCACTATGTGGTAGCTTCGTATTTTTGCTTACTTATATATCCAGCCCTAAAGCCCTTGTGCTGCACACGTCCTGAGAAAAGTATCCCAGGGACGTACTGACATTTTGAGTGAAAAAGATACCTCTGTCTGCAGAAAGACCTGCTCTGTAAAAGACAGCCATGTCCAGCAGGCATTAAAATCCGCCTTAGAAGACACTCTATCACCGGATAATAGATAGAACAATAAGTACGAAAGACGTAACGCTTTAAAAACGGACATCATTAAAACTAAAGCTACACTCCACCACCAATCCGAAGCAACATTAGATTTGGCTGGTTCGATCTCGTGATAGTACTTTGATAAACTATTAAATCAGTTCAACGGACAGCTTCCAATAGGTTCCACTAGCAGATGTTGTCATACTACTTGTATAGAACTTATGTAGTCCCAGTACTCACTTACGCTTATGAGATATGCACTCAGACCAATATCTTGTTCTTGTACTAAGCTGCGCTTACGAGCACATACGAATGACATAGCCTGGTCGCTGCACACATGTACCACGGCTAAATCAGATCTCCCTCAGGTTAGCCTCAACTTGATCCAACCATCGAGCTGACGGTGCTGCTTCGTGCCGACGAGCACCTTCATTATGTGATATGAGTCCGTCATTCTCATGACGTGTATCATTCCAATTTTGGTCACCGTCAGGATGTCCACATCTCCAAACAGCGCAACTAGTTCGTAGATCATTCTCCTTCTCCTTACGCTCTGTACCAAATATAGTCCTAAGCACTCACGCTTCGAGAATGTCGAGTGCATTGACGTACTCCTCCAACATCATTCAGGGTTCGTGTCTGTTAAGAACTACCCTACTTATGAGTGTGCAATTAATGGTGTATTTCGTGTGTTGCTGAAGAGATTCCCCTGATCAATGCGCCTCCGGATTTCGCTGGTGATGTTGATATCTGAAGTTATCATCGTACTAAGGTAATAAAACTCCTCTACTACCTCGAGATTGTCGCCGACCAATACTCTGCTTGCCAGTCGGTCAGACCCTCATTAAACACGTGATTTTCAGCGCATTGATCCTCAATCCAATCAAATCGGCCTCGCAGTCGTATATAACCCACGCACACCACCGCAGAACGGATAAAAATCGTGCCACGATTGTCGAACTTAGCCTGACAGCTTTCACAATGTTGAACAACAAACAGGAGAATCCGTCCCCTTCTCTTAGGCCTCGGTGAGATTCGAACGATGCTGATTCTTCTTCTTCTTCTCTGGCTCTACAACCTCGAGAGGTCTTTGCCTGCCATTTCTGGCTTCCGTGACTTGAATGTACCCGCAACAGGATAGTCAGTCCTGCGTACGGGGGAACGGCCCGAATGGGTTTCTGACCTCGGACGATGCTGATTACATGTTCGAAATTCTAACCCTGCACTGCTCACCGTCCATAATAGCTCTAAACAGCCGTACCAGGTTTGCAGGGAATCGGCATTGCTGCATGATGTTTCATAGCGTAGTTCGATCTATGAACTCGTAGGCCGCCTTGCAGTTGATGAACAGGTGGTGCGTCCGAATCTGTTCCTTTCGGCACTTTTTGTGGATCTGCCGTAGAGTGAAAATTAGATCGGTGGTGAATTTCCCTTCAATTAATCCAAGGTAATAATTTCTGACGGAGTCTGTAGCAAGTGGCACGAGTTTACAGAAGAGTATTCTGGACAGGGTCTGGGTGCACTGGGTGTATGACACCCAGATTTCTCTCGTCCGGTAGTTCCTCCTGGTCCCAAATCCTTACAACCACCTGATGTATGACTGCGGCAAGCGTTCTTTAACAGTTCTGCAATCAGCCCAATGCTACCAGCTCCGTCTTCTTTTACCAAGTATGGCTCTTTCACGTTAACGGCCTCCTGCAAGCAGATACTATTTTTTCGTCATATTGATCCTCTATCAAATTCTATCGGCCACGAGTATCTTGCGCATAAAAGCCTCACACACTACCACAGATAAACGTCGAAAGTATGCATATGGCACTGCGTCATTGTCATACTGGCTGGTGAGTTGCTTATTTCTGCTTTCCTCGTCGATATCTACTGCATCCAGTGGCAAGTTTAGATTTTTGGGGGTCGCTAGGTCGAATGATCGTCGGGATTTAAAATGTGACGAGCGGGAAGGAGGAAGGTTGAAAGTAGACATGTCTTCTAAGCCCCTTCCTAGTTCGAGACTTCCCGCGCCCGCTTATCTTTAAATACTGATACTGCTACTGGCTGATTCTACTCTGTTCAGGTGTCTGTAGATGAAGTACTTCAACCTGTCGATCACCTCTCGCTCGTTCGACAGGACATCTCTCGCATCGTTAAGACACATATCGATTTTGGGAGTGAAACCGCTTCGCGGCGCTTTTAACATCCTTTAGAATTTGTGAGTTTCCCCCAACTGACATAGCTGCTCGCCCAAATCTTTGAAGCTACATCTCTTGTATTGCAGGAGTCGCGTCTGCCACCTTCTTATTCGTGTGTAGGCTTTCACGTTCTGCCGAAGGACACGTTGGAGGATTCGGGATCGCACTGCGTTTTTCTCGGATAATGCTGACTTGCCCTTGTCGCCAAACCATTCATTGCTTTGGTTACGCGGCCATTCGTTTGCTCAGCGAACCGGACTCCACAATTACCAGCAGCGCTTCTCAAAGCACAATCGCGAAGTACCTCGACACATCAGCTTGCTTCAGCCGATTTATGTTTAGTTTCGTAGTAGGCTGAAGAGACAGTTTATTGACTGTGCTGAGTTTATGACGTAACTTAGCCATCACCAAGAAATGGTCTGAGGGAGACGTTTGTAAGTTCGTACGTCGATAATATCTGGAAAACGTCTATCATCGATAAGAACGTGCTTATTTTGGGAATACGTCTGCAGTTACGATCTCCAGCGGTAAAATATGCGCGCTGTGTGCTGGAAGAAGGTACTACGACTTATCATGAGTATGGAGGAGACGACCTAACTAGGCGTTCCATTGTCGTTCGTTAGTTGGTGGGCGTTGAAGCTTCTTATCATCAATTTAAATACAACCTTCCATCCACCCAGATTGTTAAAATCTCCGATGACGATTTCGATTTCGTGTTGTGGGCAGCGTTCTTCTTCTCTGGCTCTACAACCTCGAGAGGTCTTGGCCTGCCATTTCTGTCTTCCGTGACTTGAATGTACCCGCAAAAGGATAGTCAGTCCTGCGTACGGGGGAACGGCCCGAATGGGATTCGAACCTCGGTCCTGTCCGTTCGAAGACCGGCGCCTCGGTCTCCTCGGCCACCGAACCGCCCCAACGCTAAGGTTTCACCTCAGTAAAAATTTAGTAAATTTAGTGCGCAGTTTGGCCACTGTTACATTAGTCCATGGGATTATTGAGAAGATGCTGGAAGCTAACTTCACTGGGAAGCAAAAACAGCGACATTCTTTTCAGAAAATATTTCCGCGTCAAGAATCAAGGAGCCGTTTTTATTTTGGCCCCGTTTTGCGCTCGAATCTCTTCCGTAAGTCAGTGCGAATAGGTCGCATAGCTATTGCATTCATACTGCCAAAGCTAAATGCAAGAGCCAGAACTTTTTTTTATCATTGAGTGCGTAACATTTCAGGCAAAAGAAAACGTCCTATGGGGAAACGTCTTAATAGTAAAAATAGGAAAGATGGATTGGTTAGCGCACGTGGACGGGATGCTCACTCCAACTTCTCATTCACTTTCTTTACTCCTGGTGCAATTCCAACTTCCTGCATCCATCTAAAGACAGCGCTGTAGTATTTTGTCCTTCTGCCGTTCTTCCCAACCCTGGGTCCAGATCTACACCATCAATAGATGGTCGATTGGCTGAGTCTACCCAGTTCGCAATCCGTGCATGACACTTAACTTGAAACTCCTTTGCAACGATCTCGGTCTGGTCAACTCACTGCATCTGGTGAATCTGGTCGCCTGCCCGGACCGCTAATCTTTAAGCGGTGAGTACTTCAAACTATCTTTCGCAGTATTTGTGAGCAGGTCGTGTGGAGTAGCAGAATGAACCATTCGGTCAGCTATGTGCTGAATGAATGCAGAGGCAGGAATACAGCTTATACTGCACAACCTTTGTAGTTGTATGTGTACTAGCCGTACCATTAGGCCGGCAGCATGCAGGATAATGTCGAAATTATAACAGATATTTATAGGAGAAGACCGACTTGTGGAGTACTGTGACCTCGTTGGGGCTCATCTTCTCGGAGGTCGGAAAGAACAGGGCAAAATACTTATGAGATCTGCGCTTTGACATCATCAGATCTTGGGAAGAACTGAGGATTTATTCAGTAGATCACGATAATGGTAGCCCTACAAAAGATCGCAAATGTGCCTTTCAGACTATAGCACATGTAAGATTTTGGCCAATTAAAATCTAGATCGCTTGTAATTATTCTAACTGAATGATAGGAATAGCAGGGAATTTAGCTTTGCCAAAAAGGGCACATCAAACATAATTTGCAGTGAGGCGTGATATGAATTCTGAACGACCTAACTATTTTCATTCAACGAACAGACGGTTGTAGGGACGGAGATGTCACGGTTTTATAGTTGCTCCCATTGCAGGAGTGTGTATGCGTGTGGGCATTACAAATACGATATATTATCGAAGAAACAGTGAGATAAGAAAATTTTATGATCACGGTTATCAATCAATCAAGCTGCTGATTGAAGACGCAAAAATGGAATCTCTGTGGACGCTGCGTACCTACGAGCAATTTCGACAGGTAGAATTTATTTCGCAATTTCGGTAGAGGCAATTTCGATTTCGTTTAGAAATCATCGTCATCAAAATTAGTCAATCCACCCAACAATAATATAATTGGTGATTATATCCTCGTTTACTTGGGCGCTCATATAT